>JAOWBW010001818.1:0-54942 GCA_026119855.1 Campanula takesimana | reverse complement strand
TTTTTTTTTTTTTTTTTTGATGTGCACCCTGTTTTTTGCCTAGACCGCCCTTGCGGGTTTTCAATCTAGCGGGCTTCTTTTTTGCACGTGCTCTTATTTTTCCTAGGGCCCCCTTGCGGGTTTCAACCTAGCGAGCGATTTTTTTTTTTTTTTTTTTTTTTTTTTAATGGTCTTTGTTTTATTAGCGTAGAACCTCTTGAGCTGTCGGTTGACCTCCTTTGGCAGCTGGTCGCCATCTAAATCCACGAGTCCAGACTGCACCACCGCCTTAGTATCTTTTTGACCACGTACGGACCGATCCATCGGGGTCCCCATTTCCCCAGGGATTCATGGCATTAGGAGGATGTTGTCTTAAGACCAATCTCCCACATTGATGTTTCGAGGCTTCACTTTTTTGTTGAAAGCTCTTGCCATCCTTTGCTGATATGCCCTCGTGCGTTCGAGTGCTCTTAACCTTTTCTCGCCGAGTAAGGCTAGCTGTTCGTATCGACTTTGCATCCAGTTGACCTCGTTGACTTGATTCTCGAGGAGGACCCGTAGAGATGGGACTTCAAGTTGTCGAGGGAGCACACGCTTCAGAACCATAGACCAATGCATAAGAGGTGTCTCTCTGTTGCGGATCGTATCGACGTGCGGTAGCCACACAATGCTAATGGTAGCTTTTCGGGGCAATCCCTTCCTGTTTGAGGCCATTTTCTTGACGATGGTCTCGATGGACTTATTTGCTGCTGCTCGACTGCGCCATTTGCTTGGGGCCGGGTAAGGAGATGACTTGTGCTTGGTGATCTTGTATTCTACTAAAAGTGCATCCATTTCCTTATCAAAGTGAGAGCCGTTGTCGGAATGGATTTCATGAGGCACGCCGTATCGGCACATGATATTAATCTTTACGAATTCGGCCACTTTCTTGACGTTGAGGGTTCGATAGGCTTGTGCTTCGACCCACTTTGTGAAGTAGTCGACTGCTACTAGGACGAATGACTGCCCATTGCTCCCGGCAGGATGAACTTTACCGATGATGTCTATCCCCAACAAGAGAAAGGCCAGGTGTGACCATGTTGTAAAGTTGTGAGGGTGGAGCATGTTGCAGATTAGCGTGGAATTGGCACTGCCACACCTTTTGACTTTCTCGATACAGTCTCGTTCCATAGTGCTCCAATAGTAACCAATGCGAAGTATCTTCTTGACTAGCATAAACCCATTCATGTGGGGTCCACATTCTCCTTCGTGCACTTCACACATTATCTCTTGAGCTTCGGTCTCATTGGCGCATAAGAGATTGATCCCGTCGTGTGCCTTTTATAGACTCGTCCCCAATCAGTACGTACCGAGAGGCTAACCTTTGCAGAGCTGCTTGAGACTTCTTATTGATGTTCTCGGGATAAGTGCCGTCTTTGAGGAAGTTCATGATATCTGAATACCACGGAGAGTTTGTTTGAACCTCGTTGATCTCGATGCTCATGCAATATGCCGGACTGTTCCTTCGAGCAATTTTGAAAGGCTTCACCATTTTTTCTTTGGGCATTTCAACTAATGAAGCTATAGTGGCCAGTGCATCGGCGAAGCAATTCATATCTCTTGGCAGGTAGTTGAAAGTGATCTCTTGGAATTGTTCAACCAGTTCTTCAAGGTGCTGACCGTACTGTTGGAGAGTCGGGTCTTGGGTTCGCCATTTACCCGATTGCTGATTGATAAGGAGCAAAGAGTCGCCGAACACTTCTAGTTCGTGACGTTTCTTTCGAGAGCTGCTTCGAGCCCTGCTATGCATGCTTCGTACTCGGCAATGTGTTGGTAGCTTCGAATTCCAGGCGTATGGCAATGGGAGTGTAGATGTCTTTTGGATCGACAAGAGCAATACCCCTATACCAAAACCGTGTTTATTGGCGGCGCCATCGAAAAAAAGTTGCCACTTGTCTTCCTCGGTTGTAGTACAAATTAAATGCTCGTCGGGGAACTGTACATCCTCCCCCTTCACTTCGTCACACGGGAATTCGGCAAGCTGGTCACTGAACACTTTCCCCCTGACGGATTTTAGTGTGACGTAAGTGATATCATAGCCGGCGAGCATGAAGTACCATTTGGCTATTCTTGTTGACATGAAAGGCTTCTCGAAGATGTAGCGGAGCGGGTCCACCTTTGCTACTAGCTTGATCGGAAAAGCTTCCATATAGTGTTTGAGCTTTTGAGTGACCCAAACCAATGCTGCACATGACTTCTCTAAAACAGAGTAGTTCTTTTCGCCTCCTTGGAATCGGCGACTGACGAAATAAATGGCGTTCTCCTTTGTGGACTCTCGTTGCTCTTGTGCTAACATAACCCCTAGGGCTTCATCATTGACAGTGAGATAAAGCAACAGAGGTTCTCCTTGTGTGGCGGAACTAGAACAGGAGGGCACGTCAAGTAATGCTTCACTTGATCGAAGGCTTCTTGGCACGCGTCGGTCCATTCTAGAGCCACATTCTTCTTGAGTAACTTGAAGATTGGCTCGCACATGGAAGTGAGTTGGTGCACAAACCGAGTGATGTATTGGAGTCTGCCCATGAAACCTTTAATCTCTTTCTGCATCCTTGGAGGAGGCATGTCAATGATTGCCTTGATTTTGGAGGGGTCTACTTCAATTCCCCTTTCGGTGACCATATAACCGAGAACTTTGCCTCGGATAACCCCGAACGTGCACTTTGCGGGGTTGAGCCTCATCTTGTGTTGATGAAGCCTTTCGAAGAACTTGCGGAGATCGATTAAATGTTGACCATCGGTCCCTTTGGAGTGAATGATCATGTCGTCCACATAGACCTCGATTTCTTTGTGAATCATATCGTGGAACAAGTCTGTCACGGCTCTTTGGTAGGAAGCCCCAGCGTTTCTTAACCCAAACGGCATGACTGTGTAGCAAAAGGTACCCCACGGTGTTGTGAAGGCTGTCTTATGTTGATCTTCCTCGGCCATGAGAATCTGATTGTACCCAGCGAACCCATCCACGAATGAGCGGACCTCGTAGGCAGCAGTGGAGTCGACTAGCATGTCAATATTAGGGAGTGGAAAATCATCCTTTGGGGAAGCTTTGTTTAAATCCCGGAAGTCTACACAAACTCGGACCTTGCCGTTCGCCTTCCTGACTGTCACAATGTTGGCTAACCATGTCGGATATTCGATAACCTTGATGAAACCCACGCTGAGGAGCTTCTCAATCTCTTCTTTAACCTGCAGAGACCATTCTGGCTTGATCTTCCTGAGCTTCTGCTTTACTGGCCTGGCATCTTCTCTAATCGGAATCCTGTGCTCCGCTACCTTTCTGTCTAAACCCGGCATGTCTTTGTATGACCATGCGAACACATCCACGAACTCCCGTAGTAATGCAGTCAATCTTTCTCTGTCGTCTCCCTTGAAGAAGCTTCCAATCTTGGTTTCTTTTGGCTCTTCTTCGGTACCCAGATTAACAACCTGCAATTCTTCGTCAGCCTTTGGACCATTCTCGCCACGACTACGGACTTGTTGAGCAAGTTCATTTAAGTATGTTGTGTTTTCGTGGTCTATTTCATCATAATTTGAATCGTTATTACTTGTTCGTTAAGTTCATTATTAGTTAATTCATCATTTATGATGTTTGCAATCTCAGGGTACTCAGAAATATCAAATTTTTCATTAGCAAAGAAAGGAAACACACGCTCGGCTATGGCCTCCAAATCCTCTTGGGTGAGGGTATTAGAGACACTCTCGGACTCGAAAGTAAGTGTGAGCCGCTCTTCCTTTGTTGCTGTGCGGGGTATGCAACCCATTTCTTGGACTAAGAATTCCTCGGATACCACGGGCCCTTTTGTTGAATACCAGTTGTTGATCGGCTCGGAGCTTGGCGGGATCTCACTGATAGTCTCGTTCATGATGATGGTGTCATGGATGGCGTTGACTTGGCATTCATTCATTACGGTAAGCTCTTCGAACATAGAGGCTAAATCTGTAAGTTCTTCCCCCACGGTGATTTCTGTCTCGGACTCTATAGTCACCTTCCTTCCCCACCATTCACGGGGCGACATGGGAGTTGATTCCCTTTCGGATTTCTGGATCTCACAATCGGAGAAGATTTCGAGGCCGGGCTTTTTGACACCCTTGTTGTTAACCCATGGTTCGGGAAAGATCATGTATGGAACGTCTTCCCTTGGCGGACAAATATCCATTCAACGTCTTGCGGTAAGGCCTTAGGTTAGGGACTTCATACCGACGGCCTTCTTTACGAGCTCGGGCCTTTTCGTTCTTGATCGCTTGTTCTTGCTTCAAGTCTTCTTTGGGAGGCTCATATCCCAAACCGAAGGTGTTCTTGACGAAGGTGACTTGCACGGGATGTAGGATTCCTTGCTGATATTTCCCTAAGCCTAAACCAGGGAAGTAGTCCATATTCCTCATCATGCGGAGGACTTTCTGATTGCTGGGGGTCCATGATCCGTTTCCCCCTTCTTTGTCAATGGCGTTGATTGAGACGCCGGAGAGAGTGGAGTCTGGTAGACCATGCTGAACTTGGTGGACGGGCTCACCTTTTCTGTGGATAGTAACGTTTTCAGCCATTACGGTCACTATTTCATCACCATTTTGGATCTTGACACATTGGTGGAGAGTTGACGGTACGGCATTAGCACTATGAATCCATGGTCGACCCAACAGTAAGTTGAACGAGGCCGGGATATCAAGCACTTGGAATGGAACGGACATGACTATGCTCCCAAACTCAATGTCAATTTCGATCATACCCATGACTGTACGGGCGGTGCTGTCATAACCTCGGATTACTTGAGTAGAAGGCCTCAAATCAGAATCTTTAAGCCCCAGTATGCCCATGATCCTACCAGGCATGAGATTGAGTGCGGAACCACCGTCCACTAAGACTCTTGAGACGGGCCTCCCCCTTGCTCGTACCTTGAGGAAAATAGCTTCGTTGTGGTCGGAACCAAACGGTGGAAGGTCCATATCGGCAAAGGTGATGACGTTGCCAAAGTGAATGTTGCTGTGAGGTCCTCGGGAGTAGTATCGGGAGAAACTGATGTATCATCGAGATTGCGGATGACAAGATCTCGATGTTTCTTTGAGGATGCAATGAGGTCCCAAATAGAGATGTTGGCTTGAGTTTTCTTGAGTTGGACAAGTAGAGGATCTTCGGGAGTGTTGTGAGCTTGCGGCCTTTGAGAAGAGGAGCTCGGTGCGGAAGTGGAAGGGTTGCTTGCTATGACTCGACCGGATCGAGTTAGCATATTGACGTTCCCATCTTGCTTCTTTTTCCTATTCTCTAGTACTTCCCTCATTACCTCATCATAAGTCACTACATAACAAGAATTGTCCATTTTATTCATAACATTGGGGCCCCCATTCACAATTGGGATTGAATGGGTGGTCCCCTCAAGTTCTCCTATCTCTATTACATTGACATGTTCTTCATTAGTCACTACAAATTCTTTCTTATCTATGAGATCTTGAATGACATTGCGGAGAACGAAGCATTCCTCGGTGGTGTGGCCACTATATTGGTGGTAGCCACAATATTTGTGGTGAGCATGATTGTCGTGGATCGTCTTGGGTTGGTACCTTTGCACGGGTGTGACTTGACCCTTTGCCTTGAGGACCTCGAACACTTCGGTTTGAGTCATGCCTTGGAGAGGCGTGTAGACACGGTCACTTCGGGGCCTTTTCCCTTGAGGTGGAGGAACCCTTTTGTAATTCCCTTTGTCAATAGTGACGGCGTTGACCGAGGCTTCTTTGTGGAGTTGGAAGCGGCCTTGTAGCGGTAAGTAGGAGTGGTCTTCTTAATCTCCTTGAGCAAGTCATCCATGCGTACCCCTGCCTCATACATTTGGGAGAAGTCGGAGTAGCAAGCTCCACTTAGGTGAGTGCGGAGATCAATCTTGAGACACTTGAGAAATATGTCCATTTGCTCTTTTGTGTTCGGCCTCTCAACAATTTCAGAGAGTTTGTCATTCCATCTCCTTGTGAAGTCGATGAAGGACTCATTGTCTCGTTGAGTAGTGTTTTCTAGCTCTTTCCTTGTGGGCCGGTGAGTAGTGTTGCCTTGGTATTGGTTCTTGAAGGCAAGCATGGCGGAGTCCCAATCAAGACGGACAGTGAGTGGGAGAGTAGCATACCAATCTTTTGCCGCCCCCTCGAGAGTGAGAGGAAAGCATTGAGCCATCACCTTGGTGGAGACCTTCTTCGGAACCATTGCCCAAATATAAGTCTCAATGTGAGCCATAGGACAAGAGTTGCCCTTGAATTTGCTTATGTCGGGCATCTTGAACTTATCGGGAAGAGCGGCCATAGTACTCATGAGGATGGATGATTGATAAAGGCTTGTGTCGGAGCCTTTCCCCATGTTGAGCCCATTGAATTTTTGGTCGATGTAGGCCATGATAGAATCCACCATTTTGGGCTCGTTGTTCTCGGAACTTGGTTCCCCCATTTTCTTGGTGCGAGTGCTGACATACGGACTTTTGAACAAACCTCGGTCCACTCGGATTCATCATCATTGTTCTTGTTCTTTCCCTTGGCAAGGTTGGTGAGCTTTTCTTTCATTAGCTCCATTTCGGCCTCGTGGGCCTCCCTTTGGCTGTCGAGGTGGGATTGCCAAATGTCATCTTTGCTTTGTGCCTCCTTGTTAAGGGTGGAGACTTGCTCTTGGAGGAGTTGGACCATAGTTGAGAGCTGTTCGAGAGACATGGTGTTGCTGCTGCCGGTCATGGTTGATGTTGGAGCTGTTGGAGTGATCTCTTCACGGACTAACCGATTTGCTGAATCCCGGTAGACTTTGTAAGTACCAATTGAACCTATATTGCAGAAGAGGCCCTTGTCAGTCTTGAGTAACACTTGCGGTCCATGAAGAGGCTTAGAACACACGGTTGGGCACACGACTCGAACCACATAAGAAAAGACTCTTTTTTTTTTTTTTTATAAGTCGGAGGGAATGAATCCCTTTTGGGGTTTCTAAGAAAATAATGGAATCGTCACACTAGTATATAGACCATCTCGCGGTCCCATATACTCATCGGATTCCACCACGTTTGTGAATCCTACATGTATCGGGATTAGACTAAATTAATGTAGTAAAGCATACATGCGGGGACGGATTTTTATTTTCGTCCAAAATAACCACTTTTGGGGACGGATTTTTATTGCGTCCCTTTCAACAAGTTGGCATGTATGATTTGAAGACATTAGTTTAGGGAAATCTCGGTACATGGAAACCGACTTGAGTCACGGAGTGTTAGACCCTAACTAGAATTGTGTGGTTTGTGCTCGGCTTGAATATGAGGCTCAAAGGTCACCCCCGGCATGTAGTCTTGAACTACGCCACGGGCTGAGGTTTACCGCTTCGAAAGAGCCAAGGTCTGGTGGAGCTTGAAACTTTCTAGGACGGGCCTCGACGGGTTTGGGGTTGGACTTGTGCGACTCGATAGTGAGCAGTTCATAGGAATATGTGCAAGTAGTGTGAGGTCTAACAAGTGACAATTTTTTTTTTTTTTTTTTTTTGAAAAGAAAGAAAAACACACAAAACACATAAGCACATAAAATTACAACTCCCGAATCACCCGTGTGACCGGTAAATAAAACACAAAATTAAAACGGTCCGAGGGTTCAATTCTGTTCTGATGCAGGCAACTGTGCCCACACCCCACTGTACTGCTCAGTCACTGAAACCTGTCTCTGTTCTGGAACCAACCCAGAAGCGTGCGCCTCTGAGTTCTGATGTGGGACGCGCGCGCATGGCGAAATCATTATGGGAGGCGCGCGCTTCTGGGACACACCTGTCAGAATGTCAGACTTTGGACTCAGGGGATTGCCCTGGTCCTATGTTCATATTGTAACCCCTGCATAAGTGATTAGTGCAGAATAACAGAAGAAGAAGATGAAGAATATGAAGAAGTGGGCGATTCTGGTTCTTGGTGTGGGATGCGCGCGCCTTAGGCTTAAAAGGCCAGACTCGCGCGCCTCCCCCATCAGGAAACATAATGCCCAGAAAAGATGTAGATTTCGATCAGAACGCAAGTTTAACCCTCAAATGTCCCCAGCGGAGTCGCCACTATAGATACCCCGGGCGGGAACACCACGGCCTTAGGCTCGAGCGCGTGATATTGTCCTAGGATGTCTAACTTGTTTTTATAGTCGCCACCTATGTTTTGAGGAACATAAGAAAAACCTATTGATTGTAGCCTAAGTTTGATTACGAAAACAGAGATTCTTTGTTTTGAGGTTCGGGGGTTAGATTACGAGATGGGAAGTACCGAAACACCCATCTCGCCCAACTAAAGTTGGTCTTGCTTGATCAAAATCTACATGAATGAAAATGTTCTTCTTTTCTTCTTTAAGTCATGAAAAGGGGGATTTAAAATAGGATTTGGAATGTAGGAGATAACTCCTTAACCAACCTCAATGAGATGAGGTGATCATTAGAGTCATGTCCCAAAATGATTTGGGTGATTGCACATTTGATTAAAGTAAAAGAGAGAGAGGAGATGGAGTAGAAAAGAAGGGAAACGATGGACTTTTACCTACAATTTGAAGACCTTCAAGTATTGCTTGATTTGATTCTTGGAGAACCTTTAGAAAGTGATTTTGGTATAGTTTTTGTAAGTTCAATTTTCGGTCCTTGAAAATGGAGGTAAAGAGAGGTTTTTATAGGTGAAAGAGGGGTGTTTTTGGTGCCAAAACTCAGTCACCAAGAAATCCTTCCGGGCAAAATCCTGTAAATTGAGCAAGGGAGGGAATCCTGGCCAGAAATCTGTAACTGATGCCCAGAGGCGCGCGCTTCCTGCTTTGGGGGCGGGAGGCGCGCGCGCCTGGATCCTAGTGTCGGAGGCGCGCGACTCAGAGAAGGCAATTTTGACAGAATGGACTAGAAAGTCATCCCTGTCATTCAGTTTAGTCCCTGGACTTAACGAGATCAGTCAGGAACTTAACGGAAGTGACAGAAACTAACGAGAAACACTTAAAATGGGGAGAAACACAAAATCAAATGTGCAATCGGGGTGAGCGGTCCAAGGCGGGGTGTCTACACCATGTAGCCAAGAACCTTGCCTCGGATAACCCTAAAAATGCACTTTGCGGGATTGAGCCTCATCTTGTGCTGTCGAAGCCTTTCAAAGAACTTGCGGAGGTCGATCAAATGTTGACCGTCGGTCCCCTTTGAATGGATGATCATGTCATCCACGTAGGCCTCGATCTTTTTGTGAATAATGTCATGGAACAAGTCTGTCACGGCCCTTTGATAAGTAGCCCCAGCGTTCCTTAGCCTAAATGGCATAACTATGTAGCAAAAGGTGCCCCACGGTGTTGTGAAAGTAGTCTTGTGTTGATCCTCCTCGGTCATGAGAATCTGATTGTACCCAGCGAAACCATCTATAAACGAGCTGACCTCGTAGGTGGCAGTGGAGTCAACTAGCATGTCGATGTTAGGTAGTGGAAAGTCATCCTTTGGAGAAGCTTTATTCAAATCCCGGAAGTCCACACATACACGGACCTTACCATTAGCCTTTCGGACTGTGACACATTAGCTAACCATGTCGGATACTCAATAACTTTGATGAAGCCCACACTGAGAAGCTTCTCTATCTCTTCTTTGACTTGTAAAGACCATTCTGGCTTGATCTTTCTGAGTTTATGCTTTATCGGCATAGCGTCGTCTCTGATCGGAATTCTGTGCTCAGCGACCTTTCTGTCTAAACCCGGCATGTATTTGTATGACCATGCTAATACATCTACGAACTCTTTGAGCAGTGCAGTCAATCTATCTTTCTCTTCCCCCTTGAAGAAGCTTCCGATCTTGGTTTCTTTTGGCTCTTCATCGGTACCCAGATTAACAACGTGCAATTCTTCGTCAGCCCCTGGGCCATTTTCACCATGACTACGAACCTGTTGAGCAAGTTCATTTAAGTATGTTCATCATTATTTGAATAGTTATTAACTAGTTCATTAGATTCATTATTAGTTAATTCATCATTCATGATGTTTGCAAACTCGGGGTACTCAGAAAGATCAAATTTTTCATTAACAAAGAAAGGGAACACACGCTTGGCTATGGCCTCCATATCCTCTTGGGTGAGGGTATCGGAAACACTTTTGGACTCGAAAGTGAATGTGAACAAGTCTTCCTTTGTGGCCTTGCGTGGAATGCAACCCATCATCTCGACCAAGAATTCCTCAGATACCACGGGTCCCTTCGTAGAATACCAGTTATTGATTGGCTCGGAGCTTGGCTAGATCTCGCTGATAGTCTCCCTTCTCGTGTTGGTGTCGTAGATGGCATTTACTTGGCACTCGTCCATGATGGCGAGTTCTTCGAACATGGAGGCTAAATCCATCAATTCTTCCCCCACGGTAATCTCTGTCTTGGACTCTATGGTCACTTTCTTCCCCCACCATTCTCGGGGCGATATGGGAGTTGGTTCCCTTTCGGATTTTTGAATCTCACAGTCGGCAAAAATTTCGAGACCGGGCTTTCTGACGCCCTTGATGTTGACCCATGGCTCGGGAAAGATTACGTACGAAACATCTTCCCCTTGGCGGACAAAGTAGCCATTCAGTGTCTTGCGGTAAGGTCTCAAATTGGGAATCTCATGATGACGGCCTTCTCTTTGAGCTTGGTCCTTTTCATTCTTGACGGTTTGCTCGTATTTCAAGTCATCTTTGGAAGGCTCATATCCCAGACCTAACGTGTTCTTAACAAAAGGAACCTCCACTGGTTGAATTCTACCCTGTTGGTATTTCCCTAGGCCTAGACCGGGAAAGTAATTCATATTCCTCATCATGCGGAGGACTTTGTGGTTGCCGAGGGTCTATGATCCGTTTCCCCCTTGTTCATCGATGGCGTTGATTGAGACGCCTGAGAGGGTGAAGTCTTCTAAACCGTGTTGAACTTGGTGGACGGGTTCCCCCTTTCTGTGGATAGTGACGTTTTCTGCCATGACGGTCACTATTTCATCCCCATTTCTGAACTTCACACACTGATGGAGAGTCGAAGGGACGGCATTAGAACTGTGTATCCACGGTCGGCCCAAGAGCAAATTGAATGAGGAAGGTACATCGAGCACTTGGAATGGTATGGACATGACCATGCTCCCAAACTCAATGTATATTTCCACCATACCCATGACTATGCGGGCAGTGTTGTCGTAACCTCGGATCACTTGAGTAGAAGGCTTTAAGTCTGAATTCTTAAGCCCCAGTATGCCCATTATTCGGCCGGGCATCAAGTTGAGTGCGGAACCACCGTCAACCAAGACTCTTGAAATATGTCTCCCCCTTGCTCCCACTTTTAGATAGATGGCCTCATTGTGATCGGACCCAAATGGTGGAAGGTCCATGTCGGCAAAAGTGATGACATTGCCAAAATGAATGTGGCCTATCATTGCAGTAAGGTCCTCGGGAGTTGTATCCGGAGAGACTAATGTGTCGTCGAGATTACTGATAACAAGATCTCAGTGCTTCTTTGAGGATGCAATGAGGTCCCAAATGGAGATGTTGGCTTGAGTTTTCTTGAGTTGTATCAACAAAGGATCTTCGGGAGTGTCGCGAGCTTACGATCTTTGAGAAGAGGTGCTTGGTGCAGAAGTAGTGGGGTTGCTTGCTATGACTCGTCCGGATCGAGTTAGCATGTTGACGTCCCTATCTTGCCTCTTTTTCCTATTCCCTAATACTTCCCTCATTACCTCATCGTAATTCACAACGTAACAAGAATTTTCAAATTTATTCATCTCATTGGAGCTCTCATTCACAATTGGGATTGAATGAGTGGTCTCCTCAAACTCTCCTATATATATTACATTGACATCGTCACTACTAGGCACTATGAACTCTTTCTTGTCTATGAGATCTTGGATGACATTACGGAGGACAAAGCATTCCTCGGTGGTGTGGCCACTATGTTGGTGGTAGCCACAATATTTGTGATGAGCGTGATTGGCATTGATCGACTTGGGTTGATACCCTTGTATAGGTGTGATTTGGCCCTTTGCTTTGAGAACTTCGAAGGCCTCGGTTTGAGTCATGCCTTGGAGAGGAGTGTAGACACTGTCATTTTGAGATTTCATGCCTTGAGGTGGAGGAACCCTTTTGTAATTCCCCTTATCGATAGTGACGACATTGACCGAAGCCTCTTTGGTGGAGTTAGAGACGGCTTTGTAACGGAAGCTAGGAGCACTTTTCTTGATCTCCTTGAGAAAATCATCCATTCGGACCCCCGCCTCATAAAATTGAGAGAAATCCGCATAGCAATCCCCACTTAGGTGGGTGCGAAGATCAATCTTTAGACACTTGAGAAATATGTCCATTTGCTCCTTGTTATTAGGCCTCTCGACAATTTCGGCAAGCTTGTCATTCCACCTTCTCGTGAAGTCTATAAAGGATTCATTGTCCCTTTGAGTAGTGTTCTAGAGCTCTTTCTTGGTCGGGCGGTGAGTGGTGGTGCCTTGGTATTGAATTTTGAAGGCGAGCATGGCGGCGTCCCAATCAAGACGGACTGTGAGTGGGAGAGTCGCATACCAATCTTTTGCCGCCACCTCGAGAGTAAGAGGGAAACATTGTGCCATGAATTTAGGAGAAACCTTCTTTGGAACCATAGCCCATATGTAGGTCTCGATGTGTGCCATGGGGCAAGAGTTGTCCTTGAACTTGCTTATGTCGGGCATCTTGAACATTTCGTGAAGAGCGGCTATGGTGCTCATGAGAATGGATGACTGATAAAGGCTTGTATCAGAGCCTTTCCCCATGTTGAGGCCATTAAAATGTTGATCTATGTAGGCCATGATTGAATCAACCATTTTGTGCTCAATGTTTTTGGTTCTCGGTTCCCCCATTTTCTTGGTGAACATAAGGACTCTCGAATAAGCCTTGGGTCCATTCGGACTCGTCATTGTCTTTCTTGTCTTTCCCTTTGGCAAGCTTGGTGAGCTTTTCTTTCATTTGCTCCATCTCGGCCTCGTGGGCCTCTCTTTGGTTATCGAGGTAAGATTGCCAAAGATGATCTTTGTTTTGGGCCTCCTTATTAAGAGTGGACACTTGATCTTGGATCACTTGGACCATGGCTGAAAGTTTCTCGAGAGACATGGTGTTTCTGCTGCCGGTCATGGTTGTAGTTGGAGCTGTTGGAGTAATCACTTCACGAGCTAACCGATTCGCTGAATCCCGGTAGACTCTGTAAGTACCAATTGGACCTATATTGCAGAAGAGGCCCTTGTCAGTCTTGAGTAACACTTTCGGTCGATGAAGAGGTTTAGAACACACAGTGGGCACACGACTCAAACCACATAAGAAACAGACTATTTTTTTTTTATAAGTCGGAGGGACGGGGTCCCTTTTGAGTTTCTAAGGAAATAATGGAATCGTCACACTAGTATATAGACCTTCTCGCGGTCCAATATACTCATCGGATTCAATCACGCTTGTGAATCCTACACATGTCGGGATTAAACTAAATTAATGTAGTAAAGCATACATGCGGGGACGGATTTTTATTTTCATCCATAATAACCACTTGGGGATGGTTTTTATTTCGTCCATGATAACCACATGGCATGTATGTTTTGAAGACATTCGTTTAGGGAAATCTCGGCACATGAAAACCGACTTGGTCATGGAGTGTTAGACCCTAACTAGAATTGTGTTGGCTTGTGCTCGGCTAATGAGAGGCTTAAGGTCACCCCCGGCATGTAGTCATGAACTACGCCACGGGTTGAGGTTTACCGCTTCGAAAGAGTCAAGGTCGGGTGGAGCTTGAAATATCCTAGGACGGGCCTCGACGGGTTTGGGGTTATGAACTTGTGCGACTCGATAGTGAGCAATTTATAGGAATTTGTGCACGTAGTGTGAGGTCCAACATGTGACAAAACCTCTTTTTTACTTTTTTTTTTGAAAGAAAAGCAAATAAGCACGTAATTACAACTCTCGAATCACCCGTGTGACCGATAAAAACACAAAACAAATCAGTCCTTGATGCAGGAAACTGTGCCCACACCCCAATCATTCTGCTCTGTTCTGGAGCTGCTCCTGTTCCGGAAAACCACACAGAAGCGCGCGCCTCTGGTCTGTGTTGTGGGATGCGCGCGAATGGCGCAGAGTCTGTGGGAGGCACCCGCTTCTGGGCAAACTTGTCAGATTGTCAGACTTTGGACTCAGGGGATTGCCTTGGTCCTGAATATACATTGTAACCCCTGCAGAGACCAGAATGCTTTATTGCCGGAGATAGACTCTACAAGCGACACCACCAAAAGCCGAATTTATTATGCATCAATAAGTGACAAGCCGAAAGAGTCATGGCTGAACTCCATGAAGGAATGTGCGGCCCCAAATGAATGGGCACATGCTTGCAAAGAAAGCAATTCGGCAAGGGTACTATTGGATGACTATGGAGACAAACTGCATCCAAAAGGTTCGCACGTGCGAAAAATGCCAGTGGTACACAAACCTACAGCACCTTCCTCCTCACCTTCTGCACCTTTCGACAGCACCTTGGCCCTTTTCTACTTGGGGAATTGATGTAATTGGTCAAGTTAAGCCGAAAGGATCCAATGGCCATGAATACGTGTTGGTAGCGGTAGACTAGACTAGTTTATAAAGTGGGTCGAAGCACAGTCCTACAAGGTATTGAATGCAAAGAAAGTTGCAAAATTTATCAGAACCAACATCATTTACCGATATGGAGTTCCCTTTGAGATGGTTTCTGACAATGGATCTCATTTTGAGAAAGAGGTCGTCCAGTTGTGCGATGAATTCAAAATTCAGATGCACAAGTCGTCTCCCTACCGCCCCCAAGCTAACGGCGCGGTTGAGGCAGTCAATAAGACTCTAGAAAATATCATTCGAAAGATGGAAATCACCGGACGAGACTGGCCCGAGAAGTTATCCCTCGCACTGTGGGGTTACCGCACATCGATTCGAACGCCAACAGGGGCTACTCCTTACTCCCTGGCTTATGGAATGGAAACCGTTTTGCCCATTGATCCTCTCCATGCGGGTCTTACTAGAAAATTAGATTTCAGAAGTAGACTGGCTCTAGCATAGATACGACGAGTTGGTCTTGCTTGATGAGAAACGTCTGTGTGCCTTAGAGCATAATCGAGCCTATCAACGAAGGATAGCCCGATCATTCAACAAAAGGGTCAAAGATCGCAACATTAAGGTAGGAGATCTGGTTTATTCAAAATAAACCAGATCCAAACGAAAGAACGCACTACAGCGTGACCTAGAGTTAGTCCTTTCTCTTCAGTTTTTTGGGCCAGGATCTTCGGGTTCAGCGGCTCTTGAGGTGGAGGCACCATTCCGGCGATGACCCCGCTTTGAGGGAGGTCGTGCCGCTGTGGGATTCGCCAAGCAATGCTGATCGTCGTTTGCTAAGGATGTTCCCAATAAGTCTTCCACCAAGGACCGGATTGTGGCCCTCTCTACAGCTATCTTTGTGATTAGCCACTCTAAGTACGACATTTAGGTTATTTCGAACGCTCCTCTGATTTCTGGTCGTGGTACCTGCCGGATGGTGGCACCGCGAGAGTACCAAGCTCTGCTAATCTCTTAGCAAATAGCATGGTCAACTGGTTCGACTGTTTTTGGATCCCCGGGGTATAGAATCCCCTGACGACGCCCGAACTGGCGAGATATTCTGGTTCCTAAGTAGAAGCTGGTACGTCGAAGCCCGGCAAGCCAGAGACAATGGCACCCGACACTCAATTCAATATAGCTCTGGATACCCCAATGTGGAGGGACCCATATGATGTCCTCGAATGAAACCAATGAGAAGTGCTCAACCCAGTCTTTTACAGTAGTATTATTCTGATGGTATAATTTCCTACGAATGTACATCGCAGGAGTGTATCTGGGTTCGGTCACATGAGTCACAATCTGAAAATGCTCTTGCAACCATATATGTACCAAAATTGGGCTGCCTGCCAGGAACATCTCTCCTCACGGAAAGTAGCCATCCAGACCATGAAGAGTCTCAGCCAAGATGAGGGTCATTATATTCCCCGCTTCTGGTTTGTTGCCGTCCCCAATGCGCCGAAAAGAGTCCAGAATGTCCAGAATTCGGCAATCCACAAAGCCATCATAAGTAACGAAAAACAAATCTGCAAGCAGGCACAACATCCGCGCCCCCTGCTGTGTCACTGAGACGCGCGCGCTTCCCACGGCAAAAAAACAGACGCACGCGCCTTTGCTCCCTGAGGAATTCAAACATAACTCCCCACGCGGGAAATCAAGGTGTCACATCCATGATCATCTGAGTTTTCAGCTCCCCCACTACAAGCTGAATGAGATTCGTAACAAACGCCCTTAATTCTCAAAGATCAGTTTTTACAATTCATCCCCAGCACAAAGCATTCCGCAGTCAACTGTGCCCGCACCCCATCAAAAGTCAAAGTCAAACAGTCAAACATCAAAGTACGACTCACGACAATAATTTGGTCCGGGATGATCCACAGAATCACTGCGTCATCATCAAACAAGATCTACATCTGTTCAAACTAAACGGTCCTTCGGGTCCCGTACTTCAGCAAACGGTCCTCCGGGTCCCGCACATCAGCAAACGATCCCCCGGGTCCCGCACTTCAGAAGATGGTCCTCCGGGTCCCGCACTTCAGCAGACGGTCCTCTGGGTCCCGCACTTCAGCAGACGGTCCTCCGGGTCCCGCACTTCAGCAGACGGTCCTCTGGGTCCCGCACTTCAGAAAATGGTCCTCCAGGTCCCGCACTTCAGCAGACGGTCCTCTAGGTCCCGCACTTCAGCAAACGGTCCCCCGGATCCCGCACATCAGCAAACGGTCCCTCGGGTACCGCACTTCAGCAAACGGTCCTCCGGGTCCCGCACATCAGCAAACGATCCCCCGGGTCCCGCACTTCAGCAAACGGTCCTCCGGGTCCCGCACTTCAGCAGACGGTCCTCCAAGTCCCGCACATCAGTAAACGGTCCTCTGGGTCCCGCACTTCAGCAGACGGTCCTCCGGGTCCCGTACTTCAGCAGACGGTCCTCCGGGTCCCGCACTTCAGAAAACGGTCCTCCAGGTCCCGCACTTCAGCAGACGGTCCTCTAGGTCCCGCACTTCAGCAAACGGTCCCCCGGATCCCGCACATCAGCAAACGGTCCCTCGGGTCCCGCACTTCAGCAAACGGTCCTCTAGGTCCCGTATATCAGCAAACGGTCCTCTGGGTCCCGCACTTCAGCAAACGGTCCTCCGGGTCCCGCACTTCAGAAAACGGTCCTCTGGGTCCCGCTTCCAACAAACGGATCTCGCTATCAGCAAACAGGTCCCGCTTCCAGCAAACGGTCCTCTGGGTCCCGCTTCCAGCAAACGGATCTCGCTATCAGCAAATAGATCCCACTACCAGCAAACAGATCCCGCTTCCAACAAACGGATCCCGCTATTGGCAAAGCCGCTCACACAGGGAGCGCACCCTTATCTCTCAAAGCCGCTCACACAGGGAGCGCACCTCTATCCTCCGCGATTTCAAATTCCTACTTTTATCGAGTCTTTTCCTTTTCTTGGTGATGTCCTAGGCGGATGTCTGTCTTTCATCGGCGCGTCTGCCTCGCAATCCACGCCGCCAAGGGGCTCTGTAGATACCCCGCCTTGGACCGCTCACCCCGATTGCACACTTGATTTTGTGTTTCTCCCTCTTCTAAGTGTTTTCTGTTAGTTTCTGTTACTTTGGTTAAGTTTTAGACGGGCTCTGTTAAGTCCAGGGACTAAACTGAATAACAGTTCTAACTTTCTAGTCCATTCTGTCAGATTTTGCCTTTCAGAGTCGCGCGCCTCCGCCCCTTGAGGCCAGACGCGCGCGCCTTCCGCCGCCTAGGTGGGATGCGCGCGCTTCTGGGGCGTGTCAGTTACAGATTCTGCCCAAGAATCTCTCACTTGCTCATTATACATGATTTTGCCCGGGAAAGATTTCTTGGAGACTCCGTTTGGCTCCAAAAACAGTCACTTTTCAACTATAAAAACCCCTCCAATCCATCATTGGAGGAGGACTGGGAAAATCATTACTCTCAAACCTTTTGACTCACTTCTCTCATAGACTTTTCTTGGGACTTCTTCAGCAAAGCATTCAATCTCTTCTTCAAGGCTTCACAAGAGATTCTTTTTGAAGGATACTATAGGTAAAGGTCTTAAACACTTCTCCTTTCCTTCTTCTTCTTCTTCAAATCAAATGTGCAATCACCCAAAACCATTTGGGACATGACACCAACGGTCCTTTCATTACATTGAATTGGCCTAGGAGTCATCTCCCTACATTCCAAACTCTAAAACCCCTTTTTATCATCATTTTAATAAGAAGAACACATTTATCTTAAAAAGTGAATTATGAACAAAGAAGACCGACTTTGCTCGGGCGAAATGGGTGTTTAAGTACTTCCCATTTCGTAACCTAACCCCCGAACCCCTCATCCCAAAGAATCTCTGTTTTCGTAAATCAAACTTAGGCTCATAAACATTAGGTTTTCTTAAGTTCCTCAAAAACGTGGGTGGCGATTCTAAAACATCAATTAGACATCCTAGGATAGGGAACCATACTAAGTACATCATAAAGATGATAAACTTCCCATAAAGAGCCCAACAAGCGAGTGCGTTAATCACATTTCTCACACAAGGGATTTCAAAGTAGGAAACCCCACCAAAGCATCATAAATATGTACAACACCAAAAGGAACTCAAACGGTTACACATTTCAAACTCAATCACAACGGACCAATTCAACTACTTTGGTGTTCCATAATAACCCTCTAGGTATCCTAAGATATCACCTAAGACCTAGACCAAGATTGAACCACAACTCAATTAAATTGGAACATTTTAGTTTCTCAGCCCCCCTGTGCGGCCGCCCACACCAGACTGTGCGGCCGCCCACACCAGACTGTGCGGCCGCCCAAAACTACTCTGACCATGACCAAAATCTTCCAGATAGATGTGCGGCCGCACGCCCTTTTTTGAGCGGCCGCCCAACACACCTCGAAGGCCAAAACTGAATTCTTTTATACTCCCTCTGTTTCACCGTCTCAAAAGTACTATCCCAACTATTTAGCTTACTGTGAATTGAGTCCATATCAGAACTCAACAACACCAAATTTTCTTCTTTAACACTACCTATATCAATTTACCCAAACTCTTACTACCAAGCAACAATTATCATCACAAGTATCACATATAAGATATATGAAATTTTTTATAATAAACAGGGGAATAGTAACTTACCTACTATGGAGAAAGTATCGATGAAAATATTTTCTATTTGGTTAGAAATGATCTACTCAACACCCTGAAAATTTAGGTGTAGTTGGATTTTAGAACAGATGATTAATTAAAAGTAATAAAATCAAAATACAATGAAAACCTTACCTTTCTTTTCCATGGATAGAGAGAGTAAATTTGGGAAAGCTATATGTGTTTGTGTGTGTGTGTCGCAGAGAGAGGATGAGGGGATAAGAGTAAGAAATTTGATTTTTTCAAGTTTCATCTAGGCCCCTCCTAGTTCAATTATGACCAACTAAACCCCTTAACTCTAATTTTCACCAACGCCCCTAAGGTTTCAACTTTAATCAATTACCTCCTAAATTATACTAATCTAATAAATTAAAACTAACAAAAATAATCAAGTAATTAATGCTAAGCAAGAAATAATATGGAATACAAAATACACACACAAGCTCAATTTATTATTTTTTTTTAAAAAATAGTGTCGGGTTTTTGGGGTCGTTACAACCATACCCAAATTAATTGATGTGTTCAATGTCATTTGCTCATATCAATCTACTCGGGATCGAGAAAGCATCGGACACTTAAGTTGACTTAGACCGTGGCTTATGTTCAATATAATATCGCGTGACAAAAGGATTGTGATATATTCTATGAGGATAAATGAACTTCGTTAAGTTATATTAATTGGGTAATCATGATGGCTTGCTAGAGTCCGCTCATGATTTATGAGTTTGACCTTGGTTGGATTCATTGCCAACTTAATATAATCCTATGGGGTCACACACAAAAGAACGAATTGTTAAAAAGACAAAAGGCTGAATTTCTGGTGGGCACGGCCATGCCAGTTTGTGAGCACGATCGTGCCTTTTAACAAGCTATTTGTGTAGAATGATTTTATACATTAATCATGTATAATTATTGAGATATACCCACTTAATTATAATGAAATTAACTTTTGTGACCTAGTCATGAGCATATAACTTGTTCTTAAGCAAGAGCGGAAGTTATACATTCTTTATAAATCCTATTCCTAAGAAACCTTTTGTTTAAGGTCGGACAAAGACACATGTTAGAAACATTAAGATGATTCTATATATGTCAATTGTCTTATAACTTGCTACCACATGTTTAAAACATGAGAAGTATTTATGGATGCTTATGGGATAAGCAATGAGATGTAGGAAGCGTTCCTACAAGCAAACAAAGGCAAGAAGAATTTGAGATAGTTGATTGTAGCTACCCCGGGGAACCACGGCTTGGCTAGAGCGCGTGAATTACCTAGGATGTCTACTTGATTTTAAGAGTCTCCACCCACGTTTTAGAGGAACGCGAGAAAACCTAAGAAAAGCCAATTTTATGTACGAAGACCAGAGATTCGAGGAGAGAAGGGTTCGGGGGTTAGGTGATGGAGTGGGAAGTACTTAAACACCCACTCCGCCCCGCTTACGTGGGTCTTGCTACTTTTGGTGTTCTAATGTTAAATGTCTTTCAATTTGTTAATAAAAAGTGCTAATAATTAAAATGGGAAGAAAGGGGAAAATAAAAGAGAAATAAAAGAGAATTGTCTTATTTATTAATTTATGCTAAAGATTACATTAAAAGAAGAATTGTATTAATTCATTCTAATAATTACATTAAGAAAATAATGGTAATTTAAAGTAGAGTTGGGATGTAGGGAGATAACCTTAACTAACTTCAATATGTGAAGTAGTTATGTTGGCCATGTCCCATTGATGGGGATTGCATACATTAACAAGACATAAATAAAATAAAAGATGAAGAATTTGTTGTACCTTAAGAAAGAAAGAAGAACTCCAAACTTCAACTTGGAGATGGAGTTGTTGTAAAGAAAATGTTGTGTAACGCTTTGTGTAGTGTTTTTGTAGGGAGATGTTGTTAGGAGAGTTTGTGTAGAGTTTTGGTGTAGTGAAAGTTGAAGTCTAAAATTGAGGTCCTAAAAGTCTAGAGTTTTGGCTAGAGAGAAAATGTTGAGGTCCCTTTTCTAAGGTAGAAGAAGGGGGGTTTTATAGGTAAAAAAGAGAGGGAAAGGTTGGAGGGAAAGATGATCAATCCATGTGAAATGGAATTGACCAATAAAAAATAAGATAAATAAAATAATAAATGAAATAAATAAAAGAAAATCAAATAAAAATAAAAAGGAAATATTTTGTTTTTATGAAAAGGGCTAGAAATATGGGATTGGGATGTCACAAATAAAAAGGTTTTAATGTTTGTGATCAAGGAAGGGATTTTGACTAAAGAAGATGGTTGTAAATAAGAAAAGGGAGGGAAATAAGGTGCAATCCGCTACTGCCAAAGTGGGAAGCGCGCGGGTCCGGCCTTTGGGGCGAGAAGCGCACGCGGCCCATTGACAGTGTCGGAGGCGCCCGCGGGTGAAAATAACAGAAATGACTCTAAAATTAATTCTGTTATGCAGTTTAGTACCAAACTAGCGGAATCAATTAGGAACTTAACGGAAGTAACAAAAATTAACAAAAACAAGTAAAATAAAAATACTATGTATGCAATCGGGACATGAGAGGTCCAAGGCGGGGTGTCTACAGAGCCCCTCGGTGACGTGGATTGCAAAGCAAAACGCGTTGACGAAAGAAAGACAACCGCTGAGGACATCGACAAGAGAAAACAAAGACTCGATAAAATATGATTTTGAAATTTGCGAAGGATAGGGGTGTGCTCCCTGTGTGAGCGGCTTTATTGATATAGAAAGGATATGGCGGGATCCGTTTGCTGAAGCAGGATCCGTTTGCTGATGCGGGATCCGTTTGCTGAAGCGGGATCCGTTTGCTGATGGCGAGATCCGTTTACTGATACGGGATCCGTTTGCTGAAGCGGGATCCATTTGCTGATGCGGGATCCGTTTGCTGAAGCGGGATCCGTTTGCTGAAGCGGGATCCGTTTGCTGATGGCGGGATCCGTTTGCTGATGGCGGGATCCGTTTGCTGAACGGGATCCATTTGCTGATGTGGGATCCGTTTACGGATGGCAGGAACCGAGGGTCCGTCTGCCTATATGTGATATTGTTGTGTTGCTTGATGGAAAGGTGGTGATTTTGCGGCTCACCATGGACCGAGTTGTTGTTATTGAACTGTAATTGTTTGACTCTGTGGGATGCAGGTGTAGTTGACGGTGGATCACTTTCTGCTGGGGATGAAGTGCCTTGAGTTGCAGATGCTGTTGACCTTGTGGTGGTACCTGTTAAGTGTGTTCTTTGCAGGTATATGTGCTTGTGACATGTATGAGATGTGAAATGGCAGTTATGAGAGAAATTGTGCTTGTGGTATGATGTGATTTGAAGGCAGTTTTGTATGAGAGAGAATTTTTGTAAGAATGGAGAAAGTGATTTTGTGAGCGGTGTGATTTGAGAAAAGCCTCGGATGTATTCATACCTTCACTTACCATTGCCGTTGGATGGATTAGTGTTGTGGTGGTGGATGCCTTTGTCGCACCCCGACCCCTCGGGCCGGGAACTCGCGAGCTGGACGTCGACTTACAACCATAAACTCTAAAATACTGAAGATAAAAATTCCATTTTTATACCCAAGAGATTTTAACACAAGGTTTGGAAAATCCAAGTTTAACAACATCATAAAACAACTAGTGTAAGCTCCACAAGCTCACACCCAAAATACAAAATATTACAAATCTTAATGACGTCATTGTTGGTACAACTATCCCCAAGAAGGTTACACATTTATATAATGCAAACCGATCAATAATAACCTGCCCAAATATCTCAAACCTCTCGACGTCCTCCTCGATCCGCAAATCCTAATCCTTTCCTCCTGGGGGGGTTAAGGAAAACAACATTGAAAGGAAACGAGGTGAGATAAAATCTCAGTAAGTTACTAATGCAACTACATGACATGCTATGCAACAGACAATAATAATAACTTCTAACAATAGAAAATCTCATATAGCACAAAGCACATAACAGATAACAAATAGCAGCGGAAATAAACAATTCACATGGATACTGAGCCAAGGTTTCCCAACAGATAGAACCAAATAAAAGTCGCTGCGCAGCTTCAACAATCAACCCAATCAACATCTTCATAGTCGCATAAAATCTGAAGAGAAAACCCCCGGTACCGGAACCAATAACCAATAATAGCAAGAGAATATGACACAAAGTCATAACCCAAACCAAACAGCTAGAATGCTCACAAAGGAGCTAGCTCATCTCACATCCAAGGCCAATCTAGAGGAGGGTAATAATGGGGCAAAACAATGGTCAAGAATTATAATGGACTCAGCTCATTGCCATTATAATCTTTCGCATCGCCCGAAACACACAAATACCAGCTGGACTTTCAAGTAAAGGCTAAGTAATAAAATACTAGCACGATAAACAACTAATGATTCCAAAGTAGGGAACCTTATCAAGAAGTCACCAAGGAAGTGAAATGAACCAACAACACACAATTAAAGTGTTCCAATAATCTCAACAATGATAACACAATTCCCATATCACATTTTCTCACAAAGGATCCAGTTAACTCAAGTACTCAACCAAAACTACTCACTCATCTCGAAGAGCTCAAGGAGAGCTTTAAAACGATAGCTTATACACCTAAAACGGAGTCCGAATGAGAGAGTTATGAACTATCGAAGATTGTCTACGAAGAGTACAAGAGGGTGAAGCTCAGGACTTGTACAGCGGAGGGGGTGCACGCCCGCGCAGAAAGGGTGCGCGCGCCCTGTAGTATCAGAAGGTTCTTTCAACAATTCCAGAGGAGGGTGCGCGCGCTCGCGCAAAAAGGGTGCGCACGCCCTATAGCATCAGAAGGTTTTGAGTTTTGAAACAATGAGGGAGCGCACGCCCCCTAAAACATGGTGCGCGCGCCCTAGATGATCAGAAGGTTTAGTTTAAAAAGGGAATAAGGGTGCGCACGCCTCCCTTGAGAGGGTGCGCGCGCCCCCTTGCCCGGAGTGGCAATTTTCGGCCAAATTTCCTGGGTTTTTCAAAAATTCCAACCAAAATCAAACCAAACCCAAATCCAACCCAAAACTCAAATTTCTTTATCTCAATGCTTCTAACAAGTCTAACCATGAATCAAAACAACATCTAGGCTGAAAGGGGGCCTAATCAACATCGTATATAACCCCAAACCAAGATTCAAACCCAACATTCATTACAATCACCATTTCAAACCCAAAATCAAAATAAATTCCAAATAAATCCCAAACTCAATCAAACATCAAATGTATCAACTAAAGCATTATATGAACATGAAATGAACACTTTAGCATAAAAATAGGGGAAAAGCGACTTACCCGGATTTTCTCAAAGTTGACGGAATTCGAATATTCTTAGCTCCCTTCGATCCTACCGACGATCTAAACATTTTTCATAATATGAGAAATGAGAGATAATGAGGGGAAGATATCTAGATTGAAGAGAGAAGGGAGAGAAGAAAAACTTACCCAAAAGCCAAGGAGAGAGAGAGAGAGAGTGCTGGGAATGGGATGGAGTGTGAGGAGAAAAGGTGAGGGAGGGAGGTGAAATGGAGGAAGTAGGATGATTATGTTTTTAGAATGTTACACTTAGGGCCCCTCCCCTACTACTTACCATTACAATTAAACTCTCTACTAAAATCAAGTCCCAACACTTCTACACTAGCACAAATAACTCAAATAAAATGCTAGGCATAAATTATTATGAAACATAAAATGCACACATAAATTATTAATTAAATAATAATTTAAACAATTAAATAAGAAATAAATAAATAATTAAATCTTTATTATCTTGAAAATAGAGGCGGGTTTTCGGGTCGTTACAATCTACCCTCCTTAAAAAGAATTCGCCCGCGAATTCACTTATCAAAATCATAACACATAGTCATATCGAGGCTACAAAATATCGATTCTCATCTAGCACTTAAAATCCCAATCAAGAACCTATTAGATAATTCAGACTTAGTCTCCATGATTCAATTAACCCTTAAATCACCAACATCCATAAGTTTTATTTTTCATTATCCCAGTAGTATTTGGAATCAACTCCACTACTAAATTTATCTTCCTTAGGTAATAAAACATAGTACAATCGTAGTCTTGGTATTTCTTATCCCACTTGCACTAACTCATTTTTATCCTTTCGAAGAACATAATTATCCAACATTGGTAACCCATTATCATCATTTCTAAACTTGGTCCCATAACAACAAACTATAATTTGAAGGCGATATCACTAAAATTGCAATCAATCCTTAGTCATAGATAGCTCTATTTATTAACCCGAATTTTAGAAACACTTACCCGAAGGATCAATTAGCCACGGATACGATAGTTCTTCCACTTCCCGAATTCTCAATTGTCCATTCTACCATCATATGGTAACCTTTAATAATGTTTACAACATAACAACCTCTCGCACTTAACTTGCTTCAATCATTATCTCCACTACTAATTAAAATCCATCCTCAAATCGAAGAACCCCAATTTCTCCTGAACATAATTCTCGAGATACTACAAGTTTGCCTTATTCATAACCTTAATTACATTGTCAAGATACTTCCATTTGTAAGCCATTTACTCAGTATTACTTCCCAGAAATTCTAAACATTAAACCATCCCGAGCTTAATCAGCTTCTTAAAATATGGCAAGCTAAGAAATTTTTCATCCCCATAGTATTCACCAAAGTGGCTATATCTCCAAGGATTTCCATTATAGTGCTTTCACCTTAGATGGCACCTTAAACTAGAGGTACAACGTAAGCTCAAAATTTTATACAAAATGTTTACTTAAATCCACGCTATAATTTTATCATCACATTACTCCAACTCTTTGAAAGCCTAAAACAATTACAAATACTCAGTAATCCGTAAAACAATCCACATTTTATCTCCAAGGCTTTCCTCTAACTCTCTCTTTAAATTGATAATCCGCTTACACACTCCAAAGAAATTTAGCAAATCCTAAATCTTCAATGGCTAACCCACCTCAGTCTTTCATGTATACATTTATAATCTCAATGATACTTAGGCTCAATAGTACTACCATCATAACAAACCAATTGGCTAGCCACATTCTAACTGACCCAATACAAATCATAGTATTCTTTAATATGCCCAAGTATTGATACCCAATTTTCTTCGCATACTCTTAATCCAAATCGAGGAACGCCACCGAGAAGGATTTAGAACCATAGAACAACCATTTAACCAAAACTCAAAATTCAAAATGCCTTTAATATAGATCGGGAAATTATTACTCTCCCAAAATGTGCTTAGTCCTCTCGAACTTAATGCGCTTACCACCATTAATGATTATAACTTCCACAATCTACTCATCACTCATACAAATCATGTATTCCCTCATAACAACCAATTCCGATGCAATCACGTAGATGTGCCAGAAGTAAACAAAAATCTCCTACCAAGAAATCCTCAATTGAATCCTCAATTCTTACAACCCAATCGATACAATATGGATATTGATCTAATTATCAGTACTACAACCTTGTACCATAACAACACAATGTAACCTAAGCTTTTCCCAAATACTAGGTACTGTTCAGAAAAAAAAATAGAAATCTTACAAATGATAAATACATCCAACAACTTGGTATAGACATCCATTGTCACCCATCGAAGCGAAATAGTCAGATTCCAAATAAGAAAAGATTTGCTTAACTCTACACAAAGGAACGGTCTCAAAACAATTTTAGGCAAAAGGGAAGAGAGGATGTAACAATTTTCCTACAACAATCGACTAAAGAATGACATTTCCCTTCTCAAAATAACATCAAAATCTTATAATAGCAATATGACAAATTTAGCAGGTAAGTTATATCAACCTTTAAGCACAACATGAGCACATAAGACTCCATCAGATATCCTACACTCCTCCATAGGAGTAGACACTGACAACACATAAGTCAATGACTCAGGAGAAATAAATGCAACTAAATGCACTTAAACATGAGAATGCGATGATCCTAAAATGCACGCGCTCGCTCTCTCGACACAAAATAATACCTCCTGAAATTGCTCAATACCTGACGAGTGCTGGTTGATCACAATTACCCTACCCTGAACCTTTAGAGTTTCCCGAAGCATCTCTCTTCTGACCCAGTGCAATGCCAGCGTCACTCCCGGATGGTTGATATCTGCTTCTAGGACAATCTCTCGCAAAGTGCCCAAACCGACCACAATTAACACATTTTCCTTGCTTTTTCCAACACTTGTCTTCTGAGTGTCCTTCCCTCTGACAATAGCCGCAGATCTTCCCATTTCGTGTCCCTTTATTAGAATCTTGATTTCCTACTGTTGGTTGCCCTTGAAGTTGCCTTCTGAATCGAGTTTGCACTCCAGAATTACCTCTGTTATCCGAATATCGCTGTGGTTGAGCCCTGTTTTGCCCTCCTTGTTTTCCCGGGTTAACCATCTCAATCTTCCTCTTGTGTCCCCCGATGTCTTGCTCTATCAAATATGCACGGTCCATCGCATCCTGAAAAGGTTGAATTCTTTGGGATAAAAGTTGAGTCCTAATAGCTGTCTTCAAACCCCTGATCAATCTCATCGCTTTCTGCTCCTCGGTCCGCACAAGGTATTCACAACACCTGGCTAATTTTGTGAACTTAGCTGAGTACTGTGCTACTGACATCCTGCCTTGCTCCAAGCTGAGGAACTCGATCTCTTTCCGGTTTTGATTCACTAGAGAGAGATAAAATGATCCTTGAATTTCCTGATGAACCACTCCCAAGGATATGGTACAAGAGTCGCATCCCAACTGGTCTTCAGTGCCTTCCACCAATGTTCCGCAGCCCCCCACGAGCTTATAAGCTGCAAACAGAACCCTATCCTCATCAGTGCAACCAAAGACATTGTAGATTTTCTCCATCGATTCTATCCATAGCTCGGCCTTCTTCACATCAGGCTCACCGTCGTACTCACTTGGTTTCAACTTCAAGAACTGCTCCAACCCATATCGCGGAGGTGCAACATGTTCCTCTCTCGGCCCTTGGTCATGAATTGCTTTCACGGCCGCTTCAAACCTGCCCTAAAACACTGCACGGTTTTCTTCCCGTAGACCATTAAGATTCTGAGTCCCACTGATGCCTTCACCAGCTCTTCTTCTAGCCATTACAAACAAATACCTGCATAAAATACTCATCGTTACTCACTCCGAACCTATCTACCCTCCTAGGTCATTCTAGTCCACCTGTACTTATACATAGAGCTAAACCATAGATCTGATACCAACTATCGCACCCTGACCCCTCGGGCCGGGAACTCGCGAGCTGGACGTCGACTTACAACCATAAACTCTAAAATACTGAAGATAAAAATTTCATTTTTATACCCAAGAGATTTTAACACAAGGTTTGGAAAATCCAAGTTTAACAACATCATAAAACAACTAGTGTAAGCTCCACAAGCTCACACCCAAAATACAAAATATTACAAATCTTAATGACGTCAATGTTGGTACAACTATCCCCAAGAAGGTTACACATTTATATAATGCAAACTGATCAATAATAACCTGCCCAAATATCTCAAACCTCTCGACGTCCTCCTCGATCCGCAAATCCTAATCCTTTCCTCCTGGGGGGGGGGTTAAGGAAAACAACATTGAAAGGAAACGGGGTGAGATAAAATCTCAGTAAGTTACTAATGCAACTACATGACATGCTATGCAACAGGCAATAATAATAACTTCTAACAATAGAAAATCTCATATAGCACAAAGCACATAACAGATAACAAATAGCAGCGGAAATAAACAATTCACATGGATACTGAGCCAAGGTTTCCCAACAGATAGAACCAAATAAAGGTCGCTGCGCAGCTTCAACAATCAACCCAATCAACATCTTCATAGTCGCATAAAAGCTGAAGAGAAAATCCCCGGTACCGGAACCAATAACCAATAATAGCAAGGGAATATGACACAAAGTCATAACCCAAACCAAACAGCTAGAATGCTCACAAAGGAGCTAGCTCATCTCACATCCAAGGCCAATCTGTAGGAGGGTAATAATGGGGCAAAACAATGGTCAAGAATTATAATGGACTCAGCTCATTGCCATTATAATCTTTCGCATCGCCCGAAACACACAAATACCAGCTGGACTTTCAAGTAAAGGCTAAGTAATAAAATACTAGCATGATAAACAACTAATGATTCTAAAGTAGGGAACCTTATCAAGAAGTCACCAAGGAAGTGAAATGAACCAACAACACACAATTAAAGTGTTCCAATAATCTCAACAATGATAACACAATTCCCATATCACATTTTCTCACAAAGGATCCATTTAACTCAAGTACTCAACCAAAACTACTCACTCATATCGAAGAGCTCAAGGAGATCTTTAAAACGATAGCTTATACACCTAAAACGGAGTCCGAATGAGAGAGTTATGAACTATCGAAGATTGTCTACGAAGAGTACAAGAGGGTGAAGCTCAGGACTTGTACAGCGGAGGGGGCGCACGCCCGCGCAGAAAGGGTGCGCGCGCCCTGTAGTATCAGAAGGTTCTTTCAACAAGGCCAGAGGAGGGTGCGCACGCTCGCGTAAAAAGGGTGCGCACGCCCTATAGCATCCGAAGGTTTTGAGTTTTGAAACAATGAGGGAGAGCACGCCCCCTAAAACATGGTGCGCGCGCCCTAGATGATCAGAAGGTTTAGTTTACAAAGGGAATAAGGGTGCGCACGCTTCCCCTGAGAGGGTGCGCGCGCCCCCTTGCCCGGAGGGGCAATTTCCGGCCAAATTTCCTGGGTTCTTCAAAAATTCCAACCAAAATCAAACCAAACCCAAATCCAACCCAACACTCAAATTTCTTTATCTCAATGATTCTAAAAAGTCTAACCATGAATCAAAACAACATCTAGGCTGAAAGGGGGCCTAATCAACATCGTATATAACCCCAAACCAAGATTCAAACCCAACATTCATAACAATCACCATTTCAAACCCAAAATCAAAATAAATTCCAAATAAATCCCAAACTCAATCAAACATCAAATGTATCAACTAAAGCATTATATGAACATGAAATGAACACTTTAGCATAAAAATAGGGGAAAAACAACTTACCCGGATTTTCTCAAAGTTGACGGAATTCGAATATTCTTAGCTCCCTTCGATCCTACCGACGATCTAAACATTTTTCGTAATATGAGAAATGAGAGATAATGAGGGGAAGATAGCTAGATTGAAGAGAGAAGGGGGAGAAGAAAAGCTTACCCAAAATCCAAGGAGAGAGAGAGAGAGTGCTGGGAATGGGATGGAGTGTGAGGAGAAAAGGTGAGGGAGGGAGGTGAAATGGAGGAAGTAGGATGATTATGTTTTTAGAATGTTACACTTAGGGCCCCTCCCCTACTACTTACCATTACAATTAAACTCTCTACTACAATCGAGTCCCAACACTTCTACACTAGCACAAGTAACTCAAATAAAATGCTAGGCATAAATTATTATGAAACATAAAATGCACACATAAATTATTAATTAAATAATAATTTAAACAATTAAATAAGAAATAAATAAATAATTAAATCTTTATTATCTAGAAAATAGAGGCGGGTTTTTGGGTCGTTACAGCCTTGATGCTTTTGATGAAGAATGTCCATGCTTTGGATAGAGAATGATGATATTGGTGATGATGAATTGTTTTTGCCTTTGATGGAGTGTCGGTGAGATGGTATTCTGGGTGATGGGTTGGTCGTGCCAAAAGGCTGCCTACGTATCCCTTTAAGAGAATCAGACCAGCGTAGTTCAAGGATGATTGAGAGTGCTGGGGAGGAATGCTAGGAGCAAAGAAAATGAAACACATACTTTTGCGCAAGTAAGGGGACAAGGAAAGAGAAAAAGAAAAATCCTTTTTTTTTTTTTTTTTAGTTCATGGGTGAACCATTTTGACCATTGTGTGTTTGTAATGCCAACCCAAGATCAAGTCATGTTCGACCGAAGTCCGGATTGCCTTGCTTGAATTTTGTCGTCGTTGCCGTTGTGCCCAACGAAAAGTGATTTCTAGCCCCAAGAGATGTGTCAGTTATGGGGCTCCAAAAGACATTCGATGCCGAGATAAGGGGTTGCTAATTGTTAAGCCCCTAGAATGCCTTTGATGCCAAACTATGAGAGAATTGCATAGCCCCAAGATGAATCGACTCTTGACCTTTTCAAATAAATCGCCTTTTGCTGTTGATGTGAGCAAGTTCCAAGAGAAGATCATTGATACCAAGATCCGAGAGATTACTAAGCCCCAAGTGTCGTGGGCTTGTTGTTTGCGAGCTTATAGATGGCGGGATGTGAAGACCTTTCGGTGTGAAGCCCCAACTTATCTTGGCATTGTATTGAGAGCAGATGCACCATTGGGTAGAACTCATGAAAGTGATCTTCCTCTTGTTTGAAGATGAATGGCCCTTTTTTTTTTGTTGGTACCCAAGTGGCGGAGGGTCCATGTTGAAAATACAGTAGAATCTTCGGGAAATGTCTCATGAGAGATGGTGATGTTGTTGCGGATGATAGGGTTTTGACATGATAAAGTCTCAAACGGTACGTTTGCTTGAGTCTTCTTGAGTCGAACTAATAACGGATCTTTGGATGCAGCCTGTGCTTTTGATCTTGGAGAAGGAGGTGCAGTACTTGCAGAAACATTGGGATTGGCCGAGGCATTTCCCGCTATAACCCAGTCACGTGAGTTTAGCATATTGAATCTTTTTCCTTTTCTCTAAGACTTCCTTCATAATCTCGCTGAAAGTTCTAACAAAAATCATCAAATTCATTCATAACATTGGAGCCCTTATTCAAAGTCGTGGGAGATGGTGATGTTGTTGTGGAAGATAAGGCCTTGGCGTGATAAAATCTCAAACGGTATGTTTGCTTGAGTCTTCTTGAGTTGAACTAATAACGGATCTTCGGGTGTAGTTTGTGCTTTTGATCTTGGAGAAGGGGGTGTAGTACTTGCAGAAACATTGGGATTGGCCGTAACTCTGGTCGAGTTATCATATTGGCATTTCCTTGAATCCTTTTCCTTTTCTCTAAGACTTCCTTCATGATCTCGTTGTAAGTTCTAACAAAAATCATCAAATTCATTCATAACATCGGAGCCCTCATTTAAAACCAAGAGACCTTTGACTTGAGGTGTTGGGAGACCCTTGAAGCTTAATCTCTTTCATATAATACTTCTCCACATTGCATTGCTTAAGCATTGTTGTCCCAAAAGACTGTCGGTTGCAAAGCCCCAATATTTCCCTTTGCTTGTATCACTGTAATGGTGTACCCAAAAGATTGTAGATTGCGAAGCCCCTTGAGACCTTCGGTGCCGAATTGAGGAAGCTTCCAATGTTGCACATGACTCCGCCGGGGACACTGAAGTGAATTTCTTCTTGTCGAGGGAGACTTTAAAACTTGATCGTATCCCCTAGAGTGACACCATTGATTAGGAGTGGAACGAGAAGGGCCTATCCTTGATCGGGGGAACAAGTATGAGCATACATGACAAGAAGGTGCTTCTCGACATTCCTTTTGAGAGACTTTGAGGATAGTCTTACACATCTTTCTTGAGCGTAGCCCTAGGGCTCATTAACTATCAAATGAAGCAAGAGAAGTTTTCTTTCTCGAGTCACATAGCCCCTAGGGCGTCATCACTTATTGAGCAAAACAAGAGACTCGTCCTCGTGTGGGGGAACAAACACAAGGGGACATGGCAAGATCTACTTCATTCTCGGGAGTCTTTCAGCATACTTTAGAGGGACATTCTTGTAGAAGCTTGAATTACATGTTGTTGCTCGCTGCCCAAACCAACTGACTAGCTGGGGATTATTTTGTGCAACCTTGTACACCTTCAATGATAGGCTCGTTCTCAGACGGATCTTGGTTACCACGGGCTTTCTTTCACATGAGCCCAAAGATGCACATTGCAAGAACAATCTTTCCAATAACCCAAAATGACCTTTGATGGTGCCATATCTCGTCAAGCCTTTTGCAATTCCAAAGTTGGCTCGGTGGGGATTGACTTGCTGAGGAGACCCAATGTAGAACTTGTGCAGTTGTCTTCTTTAGAGGCCGGAGATCTCCATTTATCTTTCCCTTCTCTCTCTCACTCTCTCATTTTTTTTTATGACGCACCCTGTTTTTTTTTTGCCTAGACCGCCCTTTCGGGTTTTCAATCTAGCGGGCATCTCTTTTGCGTCTTCATTTTGACTCGATTAATGAGGAAGTGTGCATTGACTCTAGCAGAGGATGAGAGACATGTGATTTTGCGGTGAAGACCTCTTGTCACTAAAGATGAGTGACATTGACTCGACTAGGGAAGTGTCCCTAGTATTGACTTCATGTATGTATAGATTTTTTTGAATGACTCACGAAGGCAAGTAAGTCATAAGAGAAAAGAGAAAGAAAGCCCCAGTTTGATTGCAAGAAACTGGGAGTATCGCAAAAAGAAGAGAAACCCTTAGACTCGACAAGGAACGGAAAGCGATTCCAAATCTAAGAAAGTTGTTCAATCTTTTGGTGATTAATTCATTGGCAAATGAATCGTACAAAGATGTCTTGACAAGTTCGAGATGAAGGCCGATCACCATAATGCGCTAGGGCTAAACATATCTTCTTTCTTGCATGAGACCGGACCCGAAGGTTGCTTACGTTCCTCCAGTGAAGAGGCTCAGGTCACCGTAGTTCTTGTGGATGCTCCATTCGTCGAGATGGTTGTTGCTTCGTCCTTCATCGGTGGAATGATGTTGATCTTGTACTTCTTTGATTGAGGGGGATTTTTTTGATTTTTTTTTTTTTTTTTTTTTTTGTGCTCTAACTTTTGCCTAGGTTGATTTGAGGACTTCAACCTAGCGAGCTTTTTTTTTTTTTTTTATCCCCTTTTGAAAACTTTGCTTCATGATTGTTGCTCCACCTTTCTTTGTCTTGATTTCGTCATTGTTGATGTCTTCGTTGTTGATGCCGTCGTCGATGTTTAGCCCCTAAGCGTTCAAGCGATGGCCTTCATTCCAAAACTTGTTTAGACATTTTTTATCATTTTGCCAAGAATTAAATTGAACAACTTGGAGGAGTGTATGAGGACAAGAACGACCTTTATTTGATGACTCAATGGACTCGAACATTTAACATAGGACGAGAGAAAACATTAATGCACACTTTAGAGGACTTTTGACTCTTTTTTTTTTTTTTGATTCCTACTACTAGGTAGAGAAAGAGAAACGGAGATTGCTGTTGTAGTCCCCATTATCGTTGTAGCCTTCCTTGCGGCATGATCTCTTGTTGAGACCCTATTTCAAATCTGAGCCCCTTCCTTGATGAGTTCTTGCATGTTCTCATTCTCTAACGGTTGCTCTTCACCCACGGTAAATTCACCATTGTCAATAAAGTCTTGGATGATGTTGCGGAGGGAGAAGCAATCCTCGGTAAGATGACCGCTGCATTGGTGATAGTCACACCACTTGTGGTGGGCATGGTTGCGACGCAATGGTTGTGGTTGCTTGTACCCTTGGAGAGGAGAAATTTTTCCCTTTGCTTTGAGATCTTCATAGGCCTTGGTGACGGTCATGCCTTGGAGGGGAGTGTAGACACGGTCGTTGGTAGAACATTTGTGACTTTTGAGAGGCGAGCCACTTGAACATGCCTTACCGTTGAACTTTTCCTTGTTGTCGGTGAACTCTTGTAAACGGGCCTTAAGTTCGGACACTTCTTTCTCATGAATTCTCCTCTTGAGATCAAGACAGGCTTGCCATAAATCATCCTTGCGACGGGCATCCTCGACAAGTCTATCCATTTGTTCCCCCATGTCTCTTATTATGTTGAAGAGCCTTTCGTTGGACACGGAAGTATTCTCACCCTTGTTGTTGTTGCCGCTTGAAGCCATTAGACCTATGGAGAGAACACGGTTGATCTTAGGTTGACCCCACAAATACCTTTTGAATCAAATGATTTAACCCACGAACAAGAGAAAAGAATCAAACCACATAAAGAAAAATGACTCTTTTTTTTTATTATTATTTTCAAAGTCGGAAGGACGTGGTCCTTTATGGGGTTTCTAGAAAAATAGTGGAATCGTCACACTAGTATATAGACCTTCTCGCGGTCCCATATACTCATCGGATTCCACCACGCTTGTGATACCTACATGTGACGAGATTAAACTAAATTAATGTCATAAAGCATACATGCGGGGACGGATTTTTTATTTTCGTCCAAAATAACCACTTTGGGGACAGAGTTTTATTTTGTCCCATAACAACCATTTGTTTCTTTTGGAAACGGCATGTATGATTTGATGACATTAGTTTAGGGAAATCTCGGTACATAAAAACCGACTTGGTCACGGAGTGTTAGACCCTAACTAGAATTGTGTGGTTGGTGTTTGGCTAAAGAGAGGCTTAAGGTCACCCCCGGCATGTAGTCATGAACTACGCCACGGGCTGAGGTTTACCACTTCGAAAGAGTCAAGGTCGAGTGGAGCTTGAAACTTTCTAGGACGGGCCTCGACGGGTTTGGGGTTAAACTCGTGCGAATCGATAGTGAGCAATTGATAGGAATTGTGCTCGTAGTGTGAGGTCTAACAAGTGACAAAATATTTTTTTTTTCAAAAGAAAATAAAAGCAATAAGCACATAATTACAACTCTCGAATCACCCGTGTGACCGATAAAAATAAACAGAAAGTAAAATTGTTCATGTGCAGGCTCGGTGCCCACACTGTCATTCTATTCTATTTCTATGCACTGCTTCTGTTATGGGAACTGAATGATGTTCTGGGAATTTACCCAGAAGCGCGCGCCTCAGAGCATTAATATGGGAAGCGCGCGCAGTGCGCCATGAAGATTGGAGGCGCGCGCATCTGGGGTACCTGTCAGAATGTCAGAAACTGTGGACTCAGGGGATTGCCCTGGTCCCAAATCATGTAACTTTCCCCTGCAGAAACTGTTAGCACAGAAACATGAAACTCGAAGAACAAAATGAGAGGCGGGTGATTCTGGTAGAAGGGGTCGGACGCGCGCGCTTTAGGCCAAGAAGGCCAAAAGCGCGCGCTTCCCACCCTTTTTACCAGAATGCCTAGAAAACAAAAATTAGAACACCAAAAGCAGAAAATGCAAGTTTAACCCTCTATATCCCCAGCGGAGTCGCCACTGTAGATACCCCGGGGAACCGCGACTTGGCTAGAGCGCGTGAATTACCTAGGATGTCTACTTGATTTTAAGAGTCGCCACCCACGTTTTAGAGGAACGCGAGAAAACCTAAGAAAAGCCAATTTTATGTACGAAGACCAGAGATTCGAGGAGAGAAGGGTTCGGGGGTTAGGTGACGGAGTGGGAAGTACTTAAACGAATAATTACAATGGGAAGAAAGGGGAAAATAAAAGAGAATTGTCTTATTTATTAATTTATGCTAAAGATTACATTAAAAGAATAATTGTATTAATTCATGCTAATAATTACATTAAGAAAATAATGGTAATTTAAAGTAGAGTTGGGATGTAGGGAGATAACCTTAACTGTCGCGACCCGACCCCTCGGGCCGGGAACTCGCGAGCTGGACGTCGACTTAAAACCAAAACTCTAAAATATAGAAGTTAAAATTTCCATTTTGAACCAAAAGATGATAACACAAGGTTTTAAAAATCCAAGTTTAAATCAACAAAGTACATCTAACATAAGCTCCACAGCTTATACCCAAAAGAATAAAATATACAATCCTTAATGACGTCAATAATGGTAAAACTATCCCCAAAAGGTTATACATTTAAATAATGTAAACCGATCCATAACAACCTGCCCCAAAATCTCAATCCTCTCGACGTCCTCCTCGATCCGCGAATCCTAATCCTTTTCCTCCTGGGGGGGGTTTAAGGAAAAACAAAGATGGAAATAAACGGGGTGAGATAAAATCTCAGTAAGTTACTAATGCAACTACATGACATGCTATAATGCAATAAGCAATAAACAATGATAAATATCTGTAGATACCCCGGGGGGAGAACCACGGCTTTAGGCTCGAGCGCGCGAATCCTAATCCTTTTTTTTTTTTTTTTGAAAAGAAAGAAAACAAACACATAAGCACATAAATTACAACTCCCGAATCACCCGTGTGACCGGTAAATAGAGCACAAAATTAAAACAGTCCGAGGGTTCAATTCTGTTCTGATGCAGGCAACTGTGCCCACACCCCACTGTTCTGCTCAGTCACTGAAACCTGTTTCTGTTTTGGAAACCAACCCAGAAGCGTGCGCCTCTGAATGTTGATGTGGGACGCGCGCGCATTACGAAATGCTTATGGGAGGCGCGCGCTTCTGGTCACACCTGTCAGAATGTCAGACTTTGGACTCAGGGGATTTCCCTGGTCCTATGTTCATATTGTAACCCCTGCAGAAGTGATTAGTGCAGAATAGCAGAAGAAGAAGATGAAGAACATGAAGAAGTGGGCGATTCTGGTTCTTGATGCGGGATGCGCGCGCCTTAGGCTTAAAAGGCCAGACGCGCGTGCCTCCCCCATCAGGAATCAGAATGCCCAGAAAAGATGTAGATTTCGATCAGAATGCAAGTTTAACCCTCAAAAGTCCCCAGCGGAGTCGCCACTGTAGATACCCCGGGGGGAGAACCACGGCTTTAGGCTCGAGCGCGTGATGTTACCCTAGGATGTCTAACTTGTTTTAGAGTCGCCACCTATGTTTTGAGGAACATAAGAAAAACCTATTGATTATAGCCTAAGTTTGATTACGAAAACAAAGATTCTTTGTTTTGAGGTTCGGGGGTTAGATTACGAGATGGGAAGTACCGAAACACCCATCTCGCCCAACTTAAGTTGGTCTTGCTTGATCAAAATCTACATGAATGAAAATGTTCTTCTTCTTCTTCTTTAAGTCATAAAAAGGGGGGTTTAAAATATGATTTGGAATGTAGGAGATAACCCCTTAACCAACCTCAATGAGATGAGGTGATCATTAGAGTCATGTCCCAAAATGATTTGGGTGATTGCACATTTGATTAAAGTAAAAGAGAGAGGAGATGAAGTAGAAAAGAAAGGAAAAGATGGACTTTTACCTACAATTTGAATAACTTCAAATGTTGCTTGATGAGATCCTTGGAGAACCTTTAGAAAGTGATTCTTTGTATAGTTTTTGTAAGTTCAATCTTTGGTCTAAGTTTTCCGATCCTTGAAAATGGAGGTAAAGAGAGGTTTTTATAGGTGAAAGAGGGGTGCTTTTGGTGCCAAAACTCAGTCACCAAGAAATCCTTCCCGGGCAAAATCCTGTAAATTGAGCAAGGGAGAGAATCCTGGCCAAAAATCTGTAACTGACGCCCAGAGGCGCGCGCTTCCTGATTTGGGGGCGGGAGGCGCGCGCGCCTGGCTCCTCCTGTCGGAGGCGCGCGACTCAGAGAAGGCAATTTTGACAGAATGGACTAGAAAGTCAGCCCTGTCGTTCAGTTTAGTCCCTAGACTTAACGAAGTCAGTCAGGAACTTAACGGAAGTGACAGAAACTAACGAGAAACACTTAAAATAGGGAGAAACACAAGATCAAATGTGCAATCAGGGTGAGCGGTCCAAGGAGGGGTGTCTACAGAGCCCCTCGGCGACGTGGATTGCAAAGCAAAACGCGTCGACGAAAGTTAAAAACACCCACCGAGGACATCACCAAGAAAAGGCAAAGACTCGATGAAAGCAGGAATTTGAAATTGCGAGAGATAGTGGTGCGCTCCCTGTGCGAGCGGCTTTTGTTGATAGAGAGGGTGGCCTGATCCGTTAGGCGAACCTGCCGGCTGAATGTTTTGAATGAGGCCGTTAGTGAACCTTTTGATGAATCCGTTAGTGAATCCCTTGAATGAGTCCGTTGGTGAACCCTTGTCGACGAATCCGTTAGTGAATCCGCTTGATGAATCCGTTAGTGAATCCTTTGGATGAGCCCGTTGGTGAACCCTTGTTGAGGAATCCGTTAGTGAATCCGTTTGATGAATCCGTTAGTGAATCCCTTGGATGAGTCCGTTGGTGAACCTTTGTTGACGAATCCGTTAGTGAATCCGTTTGATGAATCTGTTAGTGAATCCCTTGGGTGAGTCCGTTGGTGAACCCTTGTTGACGAATCCGTTAGTGAATCCGTTTGATGAATCCGTTAGTAAATCCCTTTGATGAGTCCGTTGGTGAACCCTTGTTGACGATTCCGTTAGTGAATCCGTTTGATGAATCCGTTAGTGAATCCCTTGGGTGAGTCCGTTGGTGAACCCTTGTTGACGAATCCGTTAGTGAATCCGTTTGATGAATCCGTTAGTGAATCCCTTGGATGAGTCCGTTGGTGAACCCTTGTTGACGAATCCGTTAGTGAATCCGCTTGATGAATCCGTTAGTGAATCCCTTGGATGAGTCCGTTGGTGAACCCTTGTTGACGAATCCGTTAGTGAATCCGTTTGATGAATCCGTTAGTGAATCCCTTGGGGGAGTCCGTTGGTGAACTCTTGTTGACGAATCCGTTAGTGAATCCGTTTGATGAAATATTGCTTTGAAGTCTCGTGCCACTTGGAGTCCCACTTGACTTTTTGAATTGTGGGGTGCGGGCACAGTTGACCGCGACCAGAAAAAATGTTCCTGCTGGGGGATGAAATGTTGAGATTGATGTTGGTAGTGGTGCCCTAGGCACGTTTAATAAACGTTGTAATTGTTATCATTTATTTCATATCAATAAAGAGATGTTTTGATTATTATTGTTGTTCATGTTTACTTATAATAATCTCCGTCCCTAGTACTTGTTAAGCACTAGTATAAAGGCTAATTGATCATGGGATGATCATGTTAGATTTATGGGTACTTGTTTGGAACAAAGTACTGGACATGACCCGCTCTATGAGATTTATGTCATGGTCTATGTCATACATATATCTCATATTAGTTATGTCATTTGAATCCTTAGACATGAAGTTATTATAGTCTTCCACTTGATGAACATTATGTTTGACATATTCAAACGCTACTTTTAACCGAGTAGTTATAAAGGGTATGATTGGCATAATTAGATTCACGTAGTTAAGAATAATAAGCTAAATGGATTTGTCCCTCCACGGAGAGATGTCAAGCTTGGGCCCCTCGAAGGAATGATGTTGATGAAATGTTCGGCCGGACTCAAATGGATTGATTGGATCAATAGCATTTGGATTATCAACATATTCGGAATCGAGAAAGTATTGAACAAAACAAGTTGACTCTTTGACCATGACTTGTGTTCAATGATATCGTGGACAAAAGGATTATGACATATTCTAAGAGGAATGCGAACTTGTATCTAGTTATACTATTTGGGTAGGTATGACGGTTTGCTAGAACCTAATCATATCTTATGGTTTCATGTTTGAACCCATTGCCAACTTAGTATAATCCTAGAGGGTCACACACAATAGAACGAATCTTTAAAAGGACTACATTGGAATTTTGGAAATTCTGGACATTATGGGAAAGTGGGCGACCGCACAGTATGGACTGGGCGTCCGCACACTTAGTCCATTTTTTTACCAGTTTTGTTTCAGATAGTTGTGCGACCGCACAGTGCATTCTGGGCGGCCGCACAGTACTGTCGGGTGGCAGATTCCTAATTTGATTAGGAAACGAATTTTGGATGGATTTTGACACAAGTTTCCTATTTGGAATAGGTCATACTTGTGTATAAAAGACCAAATTCGGCCAGCACTCTAAGCTAATGATTTTGTGAGTCTCAAAGAGTTTGAGAGAGGGTTTATTTTGTTCTAAGACATTCTTGGTTGAAGAACAAAATAATACACAAAATAAATTCCATATAGTTCTTTTGATTGTGGAAAAGTGTTTCACAATTTGGTCTAGCAACCAAGATCAAAGAAGCTCCTTTGATATTCGTTCGAAGTGTGGATACCGCTAGAGGGTGAAAATCATCATCTTCAAAGTTCGTGTTCAAGCTTTGTGATCATGATCAAGTCTTCAAACTTCCACCAAAGACCAAGAGAATTTGATAGCCATCAAGGGTTAGTTTATTCCTTTATTCTTATGTCGTATTTGATTTAATCATATGAACGGATCCATGGCTTTGGGTTTCAAAATTTTAAATGCTAAATTCCGCTGCGCATGTTTGATCGAAACCCAACAGTGGTATCAGAGCCCCGTTCATGTTGATTATATCAATACCTAGATCATGTTATGTGTATATAAATTGTTTATGTGCCTTGCATGATATGAATATTGGAATATGTGATGTTTATGTGTTATGTGATTTTATGTTGTTTATTGTTTTGCAACTTTAATCGCACGATTCAATCGCAATAAATAAATTATGATGGATTCAGAATTGTTGATTATTAATTTTTGATTGGATCAAAGTTTTAATAATCGGGGAAAAACAATTTTGAGACAAAATTTTCGAACTTGAAAATTCTGCACATTCTGATGGCACTGGGCGACCGCACAAAACTCCTTGGGCGGCCGCACAGTTTTGGGCGACCGCACAAGGGTTTTTGGGTGGCCGCACAAGGTGATCAGAAGGTCTGATTTTGGTTGAAAACCAGAATCTGGAATTTTTCGAAAGATTCAACAGAACCAGTAACAGAACCAGTCCAGACTTGCTAATCTGGAATGGGTTTTGGGTAGTTGGTTTGTGTATGGATTTTGGGGTTTGATTTTCCTATTTGTTTTAGTCTTGTGAGTCCTAGATTGGTTCAAGTTTTGGATGGCTAATCTGCGTTCATCGAGATTGTGTTTCCCAAAATTGATCGCAATCAAAGTTTCAAAGATAAAACGAAGGTAGAATTATGAAGAGTTCATAATTGCTAAAATTGAGAAACAAAGTTCTTGATTCGATGATTGGAGATCCATGTGGAATTGTGAATGAAATTGGCCTACGTTCATCGAGACCATCTATTGCTTAGTTTCGGCCATATGGACTACTTTCTTGGTCTCTTGAATTAGTGCGGGATTGTGGTTGCCTAATGGCTTAGTTCGACCGCACTTCTTGTTGTCTTGATTTGGAGATAATGACCAAAGTTGAAATAGTCTCATCCTCATAATTATAGAGAAACTAATGACACATAAATACCATGCTTAAATTAATGGAGATTAATTTAGTGGCTAAACTTGATGTGTAACATGTTTATATTATGTGCTCATAAATGTGTTATATGCTACATGTGATGAACCTTCAAAGAAAATTTTAAGTCTTTTATTGCCATGCCATGATTAAAACACTTGTTAGTACATAAGTGACTCTAATGTAGATTCGCCCTAGCGAGATGCATTAAATTTATTTATGTATGAGCAAGATAGATAATGTGGGCACGCCCTAGCGGGACACATTAACTATGCGTTTAAAATGGTTAGACTTAATTGGGCGTCAAAACAGTTTTGGGCCTAGGCAAAGATGAGGTTTAACATACTTTTTGAAATTGGATTTCTTAAAGAATCTCATAAAAGGAACTAAGAGTCATATGAGATATGATTGACAAGAGTTGTCTACCTAATTAATTTGATTTTGTGTAATCCGCCTTAGCGGACTTGAAATTAAATTAAAGATGGATCTTGGCCCAATTAAATTATATTATACATTGGATGCATATGAAGGTTATATAATTTAGTGGGAGTATTTTGTTTGAAAAATACATTATTTATCTCTTTAATGAAAAAACGGTACTTATTAAATTTTGGAAATTTTGCATATTTGTAGATAATGACTAATAACACTCAATCAATGTCGTTGCGATGGATCCTTGAGAAGGATAAGCTCGAAGAGAATGGTACTAACTTTATGGATTGGATCCGTAGCATAAGAATCGTTCTTAGGCAAGAAGATAAGTTGTACATTCTCGATGGGCCACTCCCTGCTGAACCACCGCCTACTGCCCCTAGGGTAGAAAGAGACAATTACAAGAAACATCGCAATGATTCTAGAGATGTAAGTTGTCTCATGCTTGCTGCTATGTGTTCAAAACTCCAACAAAGCTTGGAACATTTGGAAGCCTATGAGATAGGCGTGGAGTTGAGAACCATGTTTCAAGAGCAAGCTAGGCAAGAGAGGTACAAGACCATTGTTCCATTCACTACTTGTAAAATGAATGAAGGGCAACAAGTGAGTCCTCACTTTCTTAAAATGAAAGGTTATGTAGAGCACCTTGAGAAACTTGGCTATCCAATCCCATTGGAGCTAGCCACGGATCTCATTCTTAATTCATTGCCTAAAAGTTATAATCAGTTTGTGATGAATTATAACATGCATGGAATGGATAAGAATCTCTCTGAGTTGCATGGGATGCTCAAAACTGCAGAGATGAAAATTGTGGAGAAAGGTTCTCCTGTGCTCTTGGTTCATGATGGGAAGAAGGCTAATGCCAAAGGAAAGGGTAAGAAAGTTTTCAAACCCAAAATAAGCAAGGCAAAGGTTGCCAAGGCTTCTGAGGCAAAACCTGATTCACAAAAGGATGCAATATGTTTCCATTGTCAAGAAATTGGTCATTGGAAACGTAATTGCAAAGCTTTCTTGGAAGAGCAAAAGAAGAAGAAGAGCAGCAAGGCTGCGTCGACTTCAGGTATCTATATGATAGATATTCTCCTTTCTACCACTGATTCTTGGGTATTGGATACCGGATGTGGTTCTCACATTTGTCTAAATGTGCAGGGACTAAAGAATAGGAGACTGCTTAAAGAAGGTGAAGTAGATCTACGTGTGGGGAATGGAGCAAGAGTTGCTGCATTAGCCGTAGGGACTTATGAAGTCACTTTACCTTCCGGATTAATTCTTGTTTTGAACAATTGTTATTATGTTCCGGATTTAAGCAGAAATATTATTTCAATTTTTTGTTTGGAAAATGAAGGTTTTAAGTTTCTTATTGAGAATAAGAAATTTTCTATTTATTTAAATGATGTGCTTTATGGTATTGCTAATTCATTTAATGGCCTTTATATCTTGGATGTCAAGAATGAAAATAATGACAATGTCTATCATGTAAATAAGAAATCTAAACCTAATGATGTAAATCATACCTATTTATGGCATTGCCGTCTTGGTCATATTAATGAGAAGCGTATCTCAAAACTCCATGAGGACGGACTTTTAGGTTCATGTGACCTCGAGTCATATGATACTTGTGAGTCGTGTCTTCTTGGAAAAATGACTAAGACACCTTTTACCAAGCTGGGTGAAAGGGCAAGCGACTTATTGGGGTTGATACATTCCGATGTATGCGGACCATTAAGTAGCAATGCTAGGGGAGGATTTCAATACTTCATAACCTTCACTGATGATTATAGTAGATTTGGGTATGTTTACCTAATGAAACATAATAGTGAAGCATTTGAGATATTTAGAATATTTCAAAATGAAGTAGAAAAACAACTTGGCAAAAGTATAAAGGCACTTCGATCAGATCGAGGTGGTGAATACTTGAGCCAAGAATTTGATGATCATCTAAAGAATTGTGGAATAGTTTCACAATTGACTCCGCCCGGAACACCACAATGGAATGGTGTGTCTGAGAGGAGAAATCGAACTTTGTTAGACATGGTTCGATCAATGATGAGTCAAGTTGATCTTCCAATATGCTTTTGGGGTTACGCCCTAGAAACCGCTGCTTTCACACTAAATCAAGTTCCAACTAAATCGGTTCCAAAGACTCCATATGAGATGTGGAGTGGAAAGAAACCTAGTTTATCTTTCATGGGGATTTGGGGTTGTGAAGTTTATGTCAAGAGACTTATCTCTGACAAACTAGCACACAAATCCGATAAATGTATTTTCGTGGGATATCCTAAAGAAACTAAAGGATATTACTTTTACAACCGTGAGGACAACAAAGTGTTTGTTGCCCGAACTGGTATCTTTCTAGAGAAAGAGTTTCTCTCCAAAGAAATCAGTGGGAGTAAAATAAATCTTGAAGAAATTCGAGACCCAGAAAATAACATTGAACCAATAGTGGAACAAGAACAAGAACCACAAGGAGTTGTGGAAACTGTTCAGAATACACAAGCGACTCGCAGATCTAGTAGGTTACGATCCGAGCCCGAGAGATATGGATTTCTCGTAACGGATAGTAATGAGGTAGAAATCATTAAGAATGATGAACCGTCAACCTACCAAGAGGCGATGTCCTCTCCTGATTCAGACAAGTGGCTTGGAGCCATAGAATCCGAATTGCAATCCATGCAAGACAATCAAGTTTGGAATTTGATTGATGCGCCCGAAGGTGTAAAAACCATAGGATGCAAATGGGTCTTCAAGAAGAAGACTGACATGGATGGGAAGGTGCATACTTAGAAAGCTAGGCTTGTAGCGAAAGGTTATAGGCAAGTTCATGGTATTGACTATGATGAGACCTTTTCACCCATAGCAATGATCAAGTCTATAAGAATTTTGCTTGCCATTGCCGCATATCATGACTATGAAATATGGCAGATGGACGTCAAAACCGCTTTCCTGAATGGAAAACTCCAAGAGGATGTGTATATGACACAACCAGAAGGTTTTGAACAAGATTCTAAGGTATGCAAATTGCAAAGATCCATCTATGGATTGAAGCAAGCTTCAAGGAGTTGGAATCTCCGTTTTGATGAATCGGTCAAAGAGTTTGGTTTCATCAAGACCGAAGATGAGCCTTGTGTATACAAGAAGATTAGTGGGAGCATAGTGCTATTCCTTATTTTATACGTGGATGACATATTGCTCATTGGAAACGACATTCCTACACTTCAGTCTGTGAAGACTTGGATAGGAAAGTGTTTTGCAATGAAAGATATGGGTGAAGCCGCATATATACTTGGCATTAAGATCTATAGAGATAGATCAAAGAGGCTACTTGGTTTAAGCCAAAGTACATACATTGACAAGGTCATTAGAAGATTCCGTATGGAAAATTCTAAGAGAGGCACCTTGCCCGTGTTACATGGAGTTTCTCTAAGAAAGACTCAATGTCCTAAGACAAACGATGAGCGTGAGAAAATTGAATGATGTTCCATATGCTTCTGCAATTGGGTCCATCATGTATGCCATGATTTGTACTAGGCCGGATGTGTCTTATGCTTTGAGCATGACAAGTAGATACCAATCCGACCCTGGCGAAAATCACTGGATAGCTGTAAAAGCGATTCTTAAGTACTTAAGAAGAACTAAAGACTCGTTTTTGGTCTATGGAGGAATGGAAGATGATCTCGTTGTAAATGCTTACACGGATGCAAGCTTCCAAACTGACAAAGATGATAGCCGATCGCAATCGGGTTTTGTGTTTATGTTAAATGGTGGAGCTGTAAGCTAGAAGAGTTCCAAGCAAAGTACAACCGCTGATTCTACAACAGAAGCTGAGTATATTGCTGCATCGGATGCTGCAAAGGAAGCTGTTTGGATTAAGAAGTTCATAACTGAACTTGAAGTGGTTCCTAGTATTGCTAATCCAATTGACCTTTATTGCGACAATAATGGTGCTATTGCTCAAGCAAATGAACCAAGAGCACATCAGAAATCCAAACACATACTTAGGCGTTTTCATATCATTCGAGAGATCGTTGATTGGGGAGACATAAATATATGCAGAGTACCTACTGATGACAATGTTGCGGACCCGCTAACAAAGGGACTTCCACAAGCTAAACATGATGGTCATGTTAGGTCCATGGGTATTAGATACATGGGAGATTGGGCCTAGGGCAAGTGGGAGATTGTTGGTAGTGGTGCCCTAGGCACGTTTAATAAATGTTGTAATTGTTATCATTTATTTCATATCAATAAAGAGATGTTTTGATTATTATTGTTGTTCATGTTTACTTATAATAATCTCCGTCCCTAGTACTTGTTAAGCACTAGTATAAAGGCTAAATGATCATGGGATGATCATGTTAGATTTATGGGTACTTGTTTGGAACAAAGTACTGGACATGACCCGCTCTATGAGATTTATGTCATGGTCTATGTCATACATATATCTCATATTAGTTATGTCATTTGAATCCTTAGACATGAAGTTATTATAGTCTTCCACTTGATGAACATTATGTTTGACATATTCAAACACTACTTTTAACCGAGTAGTTATAAAGGGTATGATTGGCATAATCGGATTCACGTAGGGAAGAATAATAAGCTAAATGGATTTGTCCCTCCACGGAGAGATGTCAAGCTTGGGCCCCTCGAAGGAATGATGTTGATGAAATGTTCGGCCGAACTCAAATGGATTGATTGGATCAATAGCATTTGGATTATCAACATATTCGGAATCGAGAAAGTATTGAACAAAACAAGTTGACTCTTTGACCATGACTTGTGTTCAATGATATCGTGGACAAAAGGATTATGACATATTCTAAGAGGAATGCGAACTTGTATCGAGTTATACTATTTGGGTAGGTATGACGGTTTGCTAGAACCTAATCATATCTTATGGTTTCATGTTTGAACCCATTGCCAACTTAGTATAATCCTAGAGGGTCACACACAATAGAACGAATCTTTAAAAGGACTACATTGGAATTTTGGAAATTCTGGACATTATGGGAAAGTGGGCGACCGCACAGTATGGACTGGACGGCCGCACACTTAGTCCATTTTTGTACCAGTTTTGTTTCAGATAGTTGTGCGACCGCACAGTGCATTCTGGGCGGCCGCACAGTACTGTCGGGTGGCAGATTCCTAATTTGATTAGGAAACGAATTTTGGACGGATTTTGACACAAGTTTCCTATTTGGAATAGGTCATACTTGTGTATAAAAGACCAAATTCGGCCAGCACTCTAAGCTAATGATTTTGTGAGTCTCAAAGAGTTTGAGAGAGGGTTTATTTTGTTCTAAGACATTCTTGGTTGAAGAACAAAATAATACACAAAATAAATTCCATATAGTTCTTTTGATTGTGGAAAGTGTTTCACAATTTGGTCTAGCAACCAAGATCAAAGAAGCTCCTTTGATATTCGTTCGAAGTGTGGATACCGCTAGAGGGTGAAAATCATCATCTTCAAAGTTCGTGTTCAAGCTTTGTGATCGTGATCAAGTCTTCAAACTTCCACCAAAGACCAAGAGAATTTGATAGCCATCAAGGGTTAGTTTATTCCTTTATTCTTATGTCGTATTTGATTTAATCATATGAACGGATCCATGGCTTTGGGTTTCAAAATTTTAAATGCTAAATTCCGCTGCGCATGTTTGATCGAAACCCAACAATTGACTCTTAAGGGGGGTGTGGCACCCGTGACAGAACTTAGGGAGTTCGGAATCCGTGGGAGGACGGCCTACTTTTGAGTGGGAGTTTTTATCCTACTTTCAATTTTTGACATGCCTTAAGGGCGGACCGGAAGAAGGTGTGCCCAACTGGGTGTCCGAGGACAGGGGCTGTGCCTTGGTTTAGGCCGGAGATCTCTGACAAGGTCCTTTTCTGAGGTGATCTAGACCTGAGAGGCGCGCGCCTTCCTCTGTGGGATTGTGATGCATGCGCATTTGAGACCGCTGTCGGGTGGCGCGCGCGTCTGGGAGGCGAAATTCCGGGCTTGACATTTTCTGGCCAAAAGAAGCCCCAACAGCTATAATATCATCTTCTGTTCGACCACTTGATTCTCACAGCTCCTTTCTGCCATTTTTGAACATCATATTATTGCTTAACTTTGCTTGTGATCCACATTTTCCATGGCTTCCAATTCTTTTGCCCTTGATGCCAAGGTTGTTAGTGAGTATGAAAAGGACTTGGGCACTTTTGTGTATTCTTTCAAGACCCATCCCAAGAAGGCCTTCATTAAAGACTTCGGGTTCCGAATTCTTTTCACCTTGCGGACGTTGAAGCCGGATTGGGATTTGTTGAGAGCTGCCGCGGCCTTCTGGGATTACGACAGCCATACCTTCAACCTTTCGGCTAATGAAATGGTGCCGACTGTTGACGATTTCGGGGCCATACTTGGCATGCCTTTGGCCGGTCGGATTGCCGTCCCTAAATATCACCGTGGTGCCATCGACTCTTGGGTTGAGTTACTGAATCTCCCTGTTGAGGACGTGAGGAAGATGTTGCACGGTACCGTGATTGATATAACTGAGTTGCCGATGTTCTTCAGTTTACACTCGGAGGACCCGGTGGTTCAATCTTTCAAAAGGAATGCCATGGCCGTTTGTCTCTTCAGCGGAGTACTGTTTGTTACACCCTTCGGGACTGTGGACGTGCAGTTGGCTGAGATTATTTTGCAAGCTAAGGAGCATCAATTTAGTGTAATCCCTCTTATTGTAGGGGAGACGTTGCACGGCCTTGATGAGTTACATAGGACGGGCAAGATGTGTCGGGGAAGCCCTTTGCTCTTGACCATATGGCTCTGGGAACACTTCAGGATTTATTCTCCGGATGGTGATTTGTCTCCTTTTGCTGTTCATAGGAGGAAGTTGTTGATCCGGGATTTATCTGAAGATGATTGGAAGAAATTCTTTGCCTCTCGGGTGACCGTTGATATTGAGTGGTGTCTTTCTTCTTGGGGTCTTCGTCCTTTTGTGGAGTGGACTCTTGGTTTTCAGCACGTGGTTGTACCCGGTTTGAGAGATTCTTCATTTTACCAGCCAGAGCGGGTTCTGCGGCAGTTCGGTCGCCAACAGACAATTCCTTTTCCGAGGGGCGGAATGCTTCGTCCAGTTGCTTACATGGGTCCTGACTTCTCGAGTGTGCTTCAGTTGGCTTGGGGAGATGACCGCAACCGTTGGGCTTTTGCTCCTCTGCATCGGGGGAGTGTCTTCCTTCCCGAGAGCTACTTGGATTATTTATTTGGCACCCTTTACCGTGGCATCACTTGGGTTGATGTGCATCGTGCCGAGTTGTTGGGAAAGGGTTTTGAGCCTAGCAACACTTTGAGATATAGGGAGGCTGCTGCTGATTCGAGTAACATTCTCGCTGACCCTTTCGGTACTCCTCTGGATGACTTTTATGCTAGGAGACGTGTTGCAACACAGAAGGTTTTGGTAGTATTAGTGCTCCTTCGTTACCCAAGAAGAAAAGGATTGAGAGACGATCGGGTGGTCCTTTGAAAGCTAAGAGAAAATTGGATTTTTCTATAGTACCCTAAGAGATTGCAATTAGACCACTTTGTTTTAGGATTTAGTATTTTGATGTCTTTTGTTGCTCAATAAATCCGTTGTAATAGTTTGAATAGTTCATTGAATGAATAAAATTGCATTTTGTTATTTGAAGTGAATTGGGTATTTTTTGATATGTTTTAGACCGCCCCGAAGGTTGCCTACGTTCCTCCAGTTGGGAGGTTCAGGTCTTCGTAGTTCAAACAAACAAAGACCATTTTTTTTTTGTGTGCACCCTGTTTTTTTGCCTAGACCGCCTTTCGGGTTTTCAATCTAGCGGGCTTCTTTTTTTTGCACATGCTCTAATTTTTGCCTAGGCCGCCATTGCGGGTTTTCAACCTAGTGAGCGATTTTTTTTTTATTATTTTTTTTTTTTTTTATGGTCTTTGTTTATTAAGCGTAGAACCACTTGAGCTTGTCGAGGGTGACCTCCTTTGGCAGCTGGTCACCATCTAAATCCACGAGCTGGACTGCACCACCGCTTAGTATCTTTTTGACCACGTACGGACCGATCCATCGGGGTCCCCATTTCCCCAGGGGATTCATGGCATTAGGAGGATGTTGTCTTAAGACCAAATCTCCCACATTGATGTTTCGAAGCTTCACCTTTTTGTTGAAAGCTCTTGCCATCCTTTGCTGATACGCCTCGTGCATTCGAGTGCTCTTAACCTTTTCTCGTCGAGTAAGGCTAGCTGTTCGTATCGACTTTGCATCCAGTTGACCTCGTTGACTTGATTCTCGAGGAGGACCGTAGAGATGGGACTTCAAGTTCGATGGGAGTACGGCTTCAGAACCATAGACTAATGCATAAGGAGTTTCTCCTGTTGCGGACCGTATTGATGTGCGGTAGCCCCACAATGCTAATGGTAGCTTCTAGGGCCAATCCCTTCCTGTGAGGCCAGTTTCTTGACGATGGTCTCGATGGTTTATTTTGCTGCTTCGACCGCGCCATTTGCTTGGGGACGGTAAGGAGATGACTTGTGCTTGGTGATCTTGTATTCTATCAAAAGTGCGTCCATTTCTTTCTCAAAGAAAGAGCCGTTGTCGGAAATGATTTCATGAGGCACGCCGTATCGGCACATGATATTAATCTTTACAAATTCGGCCACTTTCTTGGCGTTGAGGGTTCGATAAGCTTGTGCTTCGACCCACTTTGTGAAGTAGTCGACTGCCACTAGGACGAATGACTGCCCATTGCTTCCAGAAGGATGAACTTTACCGATGATGTCTACCCCCCAACAAGAGAAAGACCAAGGTGTGACCATGTTGTAAAGTTGTGAGGGTGGGGCATGTGTGCAGATTAGCGTGGAATTGGCACTTGGCACACCTTTTGACTTTCTCGATAAGTCTCGTTCCATAGTGTTCCAATAGTAACCAATGCGAAGTATCTTCTTGACTAGCATAAACCCATTCATGTGGGGTCCACATTCTCCTTCGTGCACTTCACACATTATCTCTTGAGCTTCGGCCTCATTGGCGCATAAGAGATGATCCCGTCGTGGTGCCTTTTATAGACTCGGTCCCCAATCAGTACATACCGAGAGGCTATCCTTTGCAGAGCTGCTTGAGACTTCTTATTGCTATTCTCGGGATAAGTGCCTTTTCTTTGAGGAAGTTCATGATATCGAGAGTACCACGGAGAGTTTGTTTGCATCTCGTTAATCTCGATACTCATGCAATATGCCGGACTGTTCCTTCGAGCAATTTTGAAGGGCTTCACCATTTTCCTTTGGGCATTTCGACTAATGAAGCTATAGTGGCCAGTGCATCGGCGAAGCGATTCTTATCCCTTGGTAGGTAGTTGAAAGTGATCTCTTGGAATTGTTCAACCAGTTCTTCAAGGTGCTGACCATACTGTTGGAGAGAGTCGGGTCTTGGGTCGCCATTTACCCGATTGCTGATTGATAAGGAGTAAAGAGTCGCCGAAACTTCTAGTTCTGTGATGTTTCTGTCGAGAGCTGCTTCGAGCCGCTGATATACATGCTCGTACTCGGCAATGTTGTTGGTAGCTTCGAATTCCAGGCGGATGGCAATGGGAGTGTAGATGTCTTTTGGATCGACAAGCAATACCCTATGCCAAAACCGTGTTTATTGGCGGCGCCATCGAAAAAAAAGTTGCCACTTAAATTCCTCGGTTACAGTACAAATTAAATGCTCGTCGGGGAACTGTACATTTCCCCCCTTCACTTCGTCACACGGGAATTCGGCAAGCTGGTCACTGAACACTTTCCCCCTGACGGATTTTAGTGTGACGTAAGTGATATCATAGCCGGTGAGCATGAAGTACCATTTGGCTATTCTTGTTGACATGAAAGGCTTCTCGAAGATGTAGCGGAGCGGGTCCACCTTTGCTACTAGCTGATCGGAAAATCTTCCATATAGTGTTTGAGCTTTTGAGTGACCCAACCAAATGCTGCGCATGACTTCTCTAAGACAGAGTAATTCTTTTCGCCTCCTTGGAATCGGCGACTGGAAAAATAAATGGCGTTCTCCTTTGGGACTCTCGTCGCTCTTGTTCTAACATAGCCCCTAGGGCTTCATCATTGACAGTGAGATAGAGCGCAACAGAGGTTTCTCCTTGTGCGGCGGAACTAGAACAGGAGGGCACGTCAAGTAATGCTTCACTTGGTCGAAGGCTTCTTGGCACGCGTCGGTCCATTCTAGAGGCCACATTCTTCTTGAGTAGCTTGAAGATTGGCTCGCACATGGAAGTGAATTGGTGCACAAACCGACTGATGTATTGTAGTCTGCCCATGAAACCTTTAATCTCTTTCTGCGTCTTTGGAGGAGGCATGCCAATGATTGCCTTGATTTTGGAGGGGTCTATTTCAATTCCCCTTTCAGTGACCATATAACCAAGAACTTTGCCTCAGATAACCCCGAACGTGCACTTTGCAGGGTTGAGCCTCATCTTGTGTTGACGAAGCCTTTCGAAGAACTTGCGGAGATCAGATTAAATGTTGGCCATCGGTCCCTTTGGAGTGAATGATCATGTCGTCCACATAGACCTCGATTTCTTTGTGAATCCATATCGTGGAACAAGTCTGTCACGGCTCTTTGGTAGGATGCCCCAGCGTTTCTAACCCAAATGGCATGACTGTGTAGCAAAGGTACCCCACGGTGTTGTGAAGGCTGTCTTATGTGATCTTCTTCGGCCATGAGAATCTGATTGTACCCACGAACCCATCCACGAATGAGCGAACCTCATAGGCAGTAGTGGAGTCGACCAGCATGTCGATATTAGGGAGTGGAAAATCATCCTTTGAGGAAGCTTTGTTTAAATCCCGGAAGTCTACACAAACTCGAACCTTGCCGTTTGCTTTCCTGACTTTCACAATGTTGGATAACCATGTCGGATACTCGATAACCTTGATGAAACCCACAATGAGGAGCTTCTCATCTCTTCTTTGACCTGTTAGAGACCATTCTGGTGTATCTTTCTGAGCTTTCTGTTTTACTGGCCTGGCATCTTTTCTGATCGGAATCCATGTGCTCTGCTACCTTTCTATCCAAACCCGGCATGTCTTTGTATGACCATTGCGAACACAACACAACGAACTCCGTAGTAGTGCAGTCAATCTGTCTCTGTCGTCCCCCTTGAAGAAGCTTCCAATCTTAGTTTCTTTTGGCTCTTCTTTCGGTACCCAGATTAACAAACATGCAATTCTTCGTCAGCCTTGACCATTCTCACCACGACTACGGACTTGTTGAAGCAAGTTCATTTAAGTATGTTTGTTTTTTTTCGTGGTCTATTTCATCATAATTTGAATCGTTATAACTTGTTCATTAGGTTCATTATTAGTTAATTCATCATTATGATGTTTTGCAATCTCAGGGTACTCAGGAAATATCAAATTTTTCATTAGCAAAGAAAGGAAACACACGCTCGGCTATGGCCTCCAAATCCTCTTGGGTGAGGGTATTAGCAAGACACTCTCGGACTCGAAAGTAAGTGTGATGCTGCTCTTCCTTTGTGCTGTGCGGCAAGGGGGTATGCAACCAATTTCTTGGACTTAGAATTCCTCGGATACCACGGCCCTTTCGTTGAATACCAATTGTTGATGGCTCGGAGCTTGGCAGGATCTCACTGAGAGTCTCGTTTATGATGACAGTGTCATGGATGGCGTTAACTTGGCATTCATTCATCATGGCAAGCTCTTCGAACGTGGAGGCTAAATCTGTCAGTTCTTCCCCCACGGTGATTTCTGTCTCGGATTCTATAGTCATCTTCCTTCCCCACCATTCACGCGGGGGGGGTGACAGGGAGTTGGTTCCCTTTCAGATTTCTTGGATCCACAATCGGGAGAAGATTTCGAGGCCGGGCTTTTTGACACCCTTATTGCTTAACCATGGCTCGGGAAAGATCATGTATGGAACATCTTCCCCTTGGGCGGAAAAATAACCATTCAACGTCTTGCGGTAAGGCCTTAGATTAGGGACCTCATAACGACGGCCTTCTTTAACGAGCTCGGGGCCTTTTGTTCTTGATTGTTTGCTCTTGTTTCAAGTCTTCCTTGGAAGGCTCGTACCCCAAACCGAATGTGTTCTTGACAAATGGACTTGCACGGGATGTAGGATTCCTTGTTGATATACCCTAGGCCTAAACTAGGGAAGTAGTCCTATTTTCTCATCATGCGGAGGACTTTGTGATTGTGGGGGTCCATGATCCGTTTCCCCCTTCTTTGTCAATGGCGTTGATTGAGACACCGGAGAGAGTGGAGTCTGGTAAACCATG
>JAOWBW010001817.1:0-188774 GCA_026119855.1 Campanula takesimana | reverse complement strand
GGTGAATTTATCATCTACAAAGTTCGTGATTTTGTCCGTGATAAAGCTTCAAGTTTCTCCACCAAGACCAAAGAAAACTTTGATAGTCATCAAGGGTTAGTTTTTTTTTTCCTTTATCATTATGTTGTATTGATTTAATCATATGAACAGATCCATGGCTTTGGGTGTCTTAAAATTTTAATTGCTATATTCCGCTGCGCATGTTACATCGAAACCCAACAGTGGTATCAGAGCCCCGTTCATGTTGATTAATTCAATACTTGGATCATGTTATGTGTATATAAATTGTTTATGTACCTAGCATGATATGAATATTGGATTATATGATGTTTATGTGTTATGTGATTTTATGTGGTTTATTGTTTTGCAACTTTAATCGCACGATTCAATCGCAATAAAAATTATGGTGGATTCTGAATTATTTCGATTATTGATTTTTGATCAGATCAAAGTTTTAATAATTGGGGAAAAATAATTTTGAGACAAAATTTTCGAACTTTAAAATTTTGTACAATTCTGACCAAACAGGCTCCCGCTCGCTGGAGACCAGGCGGCCGCTTGCTCCAGGCACGCGCTCGGTCAATACCAGGCGGGCGCTCGCTCGTCAGAATCTGTTCTGATTTGGTTAAAATCTGAATATGGAATTTTCGAAAAATTCAACAAAACCAGTAACAAAACCAGTCCTGACTTGCTGATCTGGAGTGGGTTTTGGGTAGTTGGTTTGTGTGTGGATTTTGGGTTTGATTTCCTATTTGTTTTAGTCTTGTGATTCCTAGATTGGTTCAAGTTTTGGATGGCTAATCTGCGTTCATCGAGATTGTGTTTCCAAAATTGATCGCAATCAAAGTTTCAAAGATAAAACGAAGTTAGAATTATGAAGAGTTCATAATTGCTAAAATTGAGAAACAAAGTTCTTGATTCAATGATTGGAGATCCATGTAGAATTGTGAATGCAATTGGCCTACGTTCATCGAGACCATCTATTGCTTAGTTTCGTCCACATGGACTACTTTCTTGGTTTCATGAATTAGTGCGGGATTGTGGTTGCCTAATGGCTTAGTTCGACCGCACTTCTTGTTGTCTTGATTTGGAGATAATAACCGAAGTTGAAATAGTCTCATCCTCATAATTATAGAGAAACTAATGATACATAAAATATCATGCTTAAATTAATGGAGATTAATTTAGTGGCTAAACTTGATGTGTAACATGTTTATATTATGTGCTCATAAATGTGTTTATATGCTATATGCGATGAACCTTCAAAGAAAGTTTTTAAGTCCTTCTTTGCCATGCCATGATTAAAACACTTGTTTATACATGGGTAATCTTGATGTGGGTTCGCCTCCGCGAGGTGCATTAATTTATTCATGTATGAGCAAGATGAGGTTCATTAAGTTAATGTGGGCTTGCCTCCGCAAGGTGCATTAAATTGAATGGTTCCTATGCGTTTAAAATGGTTAGACTTAATTAGGCGTCAAAACAGTTTTGGGCCTAGCCAAAAGATGAGATTAAACATGCTTTGGAAATTGGATTTCTCAAAGAATCTCATAAAAGGACCTAAGAATCATATGTGATATGATTGACATGATCGTCTACCTAATTATTTAGTTTGAGCGGTCCGCCTCCGTGGACTCAAAAGTTAAATTAAAGTTGGATCTTAGCCCAATTAAATTATATTATACATTGGATGTATGTGAAGGTTATATAATTTAGGGAGTATTTTGTTTGAAAAATACATTATTTATTTTTTTAATGAAAATTGGTACTTATTAAATTTTTGAAATTTTGCATATTTGTAGATAATGACTAATAACACTCAATCAATGTCGTTGCGATCGATCCTTGAGAAGGATAAGCTCGAAGAGAATGGTACTAACTTTATGGATTGGATCCGTAGCATAAGAATCGTTCTTAGGCAAGAAGATAAGTTGTACATTCTCGATGAGCCTCTCCCTACTGAACCACCGCCTACTGCCCCTAGGGCAGAAAGAGACAATTACAAGAATCATCGTAATGATTCTAGAGATGTAAGTTGTCTCATGCTTGCTGCTATGTGCTCAAAACTCCAACAAAGTTTGGAACATTTGGAAGCCTATGAGATAGGCGTGGAGTTGAGAACCATGTTTCAAGAGCAAGCTAGGCAAGAGAGGTACAAGACCATTGTTGCATTCACTACTTGTAAAATGAATGAAGGGCAACAAGTGAGCCTCACTTTCTTAAATGAAAGGTTATGTAGAGCCACCTGAGAAACTTGGCTATCCAATCCCATTGGAGCTAGCCACGGATCTCATTCTTAATTTATTGCCTAAAAGTTATAATCAGTTTGTGATGAATTAAACATGCATGGAATGGATAAGAGTCTCTCTGAGTTGCATGGGATGCTCAAAACTGCAGAGATGAAAATTGTGGAGAAAGGTTCTCCGTGCTCTTGTTCATGATGGGAAGAAGGCTAGTGCCAAAAGGAAAGGGTAAGGCAAAAGTTGTCAAAACCAAAATAAGCAAGAGCAAAGGTTGCAAGGCTTCTGAGGCAAAACCTAATTCACAAAAGGAATGCAATCTGTTTCCATTGTCAAGAAATTGGTCATTGGAAACGTAATTGCAGGCTTTCTTGGAAGAGCAAAAGAAGAAGAAGAGCAGCAGGCTTGCCTGCGTCGACTTCAGGTATCTATATGATAGATATCTCCTTTCTACCACTGATTCTTGGGTATTGGATACCGGATGTGGTTCTCACATTTGTCTAAATGTGCAGGGACTAAGAATAGGAGACTGCTTAAAGAAGGTGAAGTAGATCTACGCGTGGGGGAATGGAGCAAGAGTTGCTGCATTATCCGTAGGGACTTATGAAGTCACTTTACCTTCCGGATTAATTCTTGTTTTGAACAATTGTTATTATGTTCCGGATTTAAGTAGAAATATTATTTCGATTCTGTTTGGATAATGAAGGTTTTAAGTTTCTTATTGAGAATAAGAAATTTTTCTATTTATTTAAATGATGTGCTTTATGGTATTTTAATTCATTAAGGCCTTTATATCTGGATGTCAAGAATGAAAATAATAACAATGTCTATCATGTAAATAAGAAATCTAAACTAATTATGTAAAATCATACTTATTGTGGTCATATTAATAAGAAGCGTATCTCAAAACTCCATGGGGGACGGACTTTTGGGTTCATGTGACTTAGAGTCATATGATACTTGTGAGTCGTGTCTTCTTGGAAAAATGACTAAGACACCTTTTACCAAGTTAGGTGAAAGGGCAAGCGACTTATTGCGGGTTGATAACATTCCGATGTATGCGCGGACATAAGTAGCAATGCTAGGGGAGGATTTCAATACTTAATAACCTTCACTGATGATTATAGTAGATTGGTATGTTTACCTAATGAAACATAAAAGTGGAAGCATTTGAGATATTAGAATATTTCAAAATGAAGTAGAAAAACAACTTGGCAAAAGTATTAAGGCACTTGATCAGATCGAGGTGGAGGAATATTGAGTCAAGAATTGATGATCATCTAAAGAATTGTGGAATAGTTTCAGAATGGACTCCACCCGGAACACCACAATGGAATGGTGTGTCCGAAAGGAGAAATCGGACTTGTTGACATGGTTCGATCAATGATGAGTCAAGTTGATCTTCCAATATCCTTTGGGGTTACGCTCTAGAAACGCTGCTTTCACACTAAATCGTGTTCCAACTAAATCGGTTCAAAAGACTCCATATGAGATGTGGAGCGGAAAGAAAACTTGTTTATCTTTCATGAAGATTTGGGGTTGTGAAGCTTTTGTCAAAAGACTTGTCTCAGACAAACTTGCACACAAATCTGATAAATGTATTTTCGTGGGATATCCTAAGGAAACTAGAGGATATTACTTTTACAACCGTGAGGACAACAAAGTGTTTGTTGCCCGAACTGGTGTCTTTCTAGAGAAAGAGTTTCTCTCCAAAGAAATCAGTGGGAGTAAAATAAATTGAAGAAATTCGAGACCCAGAAAATAACATTGAACCAATAGTGGAACAAGAACAAGAACCACAAGAGTTGTGGAACCGTTCAAAATACACAAGCAACTCGCAGATCTAGTAGGTTACGATCCGAGCCCGAGAGATATGGATTCTCGTAACGGATAGTAATGAGGTAGAAATCATTGAGAATGATGAACTGTCAACCTACCAAGAGGCGATGTCTTTCCTGATTCGGACAAGTGGCTTGGAGCCATGGAATCGAATTGCAATCCATGCAAGACAATCAAGTTTGGAATTTGATTGATGCTCCCGAAGGTGTAAAAAACCATAGGATGCAAATGGGTCTTCAAGAAGAAGACTGACATGGATGGGAAGGTGCATACTTACAAAGCTAGGCTTGTAGCGAAGGGTTATAGGCAAGTTCATGGTATTGACTATGATGAGACCTTTTCACCCGTAGCAATGATCAAGTCTATAAGAATTTTACTGCCATTGCCGCATATCATGACTATGAAATATGGCAAATGGACGTCAAAACCGCTTTCCTAAATGGAAAACTTCAAGATGATGTGTATATGACACAACCAGAAGGTTTTGAACAAGATTCTAAAGTATGCAAATTGCAGAGATCCATCTATGGATTGAAGCAAGCTTCTAGGAGTGGAATCTCCGTTTTGATGAATCGGTCAAGAGTTTGGTTTCATCAAGAACGAAGATGAGCCTTGTGTATACAAGAAGATTAGTGGGAGCATAGTCCTATTCCTTATTTTATACGTGGATGACATATTACTCATTGGAAACGACATTCCTACACTTCAGTCTGTGAAGACTTGGTTAGGAAAGTGATCGCAATGAAAGATATGGGTGAAGCCGCTTATATACTTGGCATTAAGATCTATAGAGATAGATCAAGGAGGCTACTTGGTTAAGCCAAAGTACATACATTGACAAGGTCATTAGAAGATTCGTATGGAAAATTCTAAGAGAGGCACCTTGCCCGTGTTACATGGAGTTTCTCTAAGCAAGACTCAATGTCCTAAGACAAACGATGAGCGTGAGAAAATGAATGATGTTCCATATGCTTCGGTAATTGGGTCCATCATGTATGTCATGATTTGTACTAGGCCGGATGTATCTTATGCTTTGAGCATGACAAGTAGATACCAATCCGACCCTGGCGAAAATCACTGGATAGCTGTAAAAGCGATTCTTAAGTACTTGAGAAGAACTAAAGACTCATTTTTGGTCTATGGAGGAATGGAAGATGATCTTGTTGTAAATACTTACACGGATGCAAGCTTCCAAACCGACAAAGATGATAGCCGATCGCAATCGGGTTTTGTGTTTATGTTAAATGGTGGAGCTGTAAGCTGGAAGAGTTCCAAGCAAAGTACAACCGCTGATTCTACAACAGAAGCTGAGTATATTGCTGCATCGGATGCTGCAAAGGAAGCTGTTTGGATTAAGAAGTTCATCACTGAACTTGAAGTGGTTCCTAGTATTGCTAATCCAATAGACCTTTATTGCGATAATAATGGTGCTATTGCTCAAGCAAAGGAACCAAGAGCACATCAGAAATCCAAACACATACTTAGGCATTTTCATATCATTCGAGAGATCGTTGATAGGGGAGACGTAAATATATTCAGAGTACCTACTGATGACAATGTTGCAGACCCGCTAACAAAGGGACTTCCACAAGCTAAACATGATGTTCATGTTAGGTCCATGGGTATTAGATACATGGGAGATTGGGCCTAGGGCAAGTGGGAGATTGTTGGTAGTGGTGCCCTAGGAACGTTTAATAAACGTTGTAATTGTTATCATTTATTTCATATCAATAAAGAGATTTTTGATTATTATTGTTGGTCATGTTTACTTATAATAATCCCCATCCCTAGTACTTGTTAAGGACTAGTATAAAGGCTAAATGACATGGGATGATCATGTTAGATTTATGGGTACTTGTTTGGAACAAGTACTGGACATGACCCGCTGTATGAGATTTATGTCATGGTTTTGTCGAACGTATATCTCATAATAGGTATGTCATTTGAATCCTTAGACATGAAGTTATTATAGTCTTCCACTTGATGAACATTATGTTTGACATATTCAAACGCTATCTTAACACGGTAGTTATAAAGTGTATGATTGGCATAATCGGAATCCCGTTGGGAAGAATAATAAGCTAAATGGATTTGTCCCTCCACGGAGAGATGTCAAGCTTGGGCCCCTCGAAGGAATAATGTTGATGAAATGTTCGGCCGGACTCAAATGGATTGATTGGATCAATAGAATTTGAATTATCAACATATTTGGAATCGAGAAAGTATTGAACCAAAACAAGTTGACTGTTTGACCATGACTTGTGTTCAATGACATCGTGGACAAAGGGATTATGACATATTCTAAAGGAATGCGAACTTGTATCTAGTTATATTATTTGGGTAGGTATGACGGTTTGCTAGAACCTAATCATATCTTATGGGATCATGTTTGAGCCCATTGCCAACTTAGTATAATCCTAGAGGGTCACACACAATAGAACGAATCTTAAATAAGAGAGCTATATTGGAATTTAGGCTCGAAGGACCTCAAAGGAATATCTGGAAAAATTCTGGGCTTTCTGGTCAACCAAGCGGGCGCTTGAATGAATCCTAAAAGATCTGGACCTTCTAGTCAAATAAGCGGGCGCCTGGGTTGGACCAGGCGGGCGCTCGGTCTGGCGGCAGAAAAATTCCTAATTCGATTAGGAAAGGTTTTTGGCACAAGTTACCTATTTGGAATAGGTCTTAATTGTGTATAAAAACCCCATTTCGGCCAGACCATCTTTACTAGTGCTTTTGTGAGTCTCAAAGAGTTTGAGAAAGATTTTATTTTGTTCTAAGACATCCTTGATTGAGGAACAAAATAATTCACAAATAAATTCCATATAGTTCTTTATTAAATTGTGAAAGTATGTTTCACAATTATTGGTCTAGCAACCAAGATCAAGGAGCCTCTTGATATTCGTTCGAAGTGTGGACACCGCTAGAGGGTGAATTTTATCATCTACAAAGTTCGTGATTTTGTCTGTGATAAAGCTTCAAGTTTCTCCACCAAGACAAAAGAAAACTTTGATAGTCATCAAGGGTTAGTTTTATTTTTCCTTTATTCATTATGTTGTATTTGATTTAATCATATGAACGGATCCATGGCTTTGGGTTTCTTAAAATTTTAATTGCTATATTCCGCTGCGCATGTTACATCGAAACCCAACAGTTTTGCCATTACAAGATTTTGATATTATCTTGGGAATGGATTGGTTGAATAAATACCATGCTTCGGTTGATTGTTATAAAAAGATTGTCACATTTTCTATTTCTGATGTGCTTGAATTTATTTTTGAGGCTACTCCTCTAGGTAGGGGGATTGGTATTATTTCTTATGTGAAAGCTAGAAAATTGTTACACCGTGGTTGTGTGGGATTCTTGGCCAGTGTTCTTGATACTATTAAAAAGGGTTTCTAAAATAGAGGATGGGCATATTGTTATAGAGTTTCCTGATATATTTTCAACTAAATATTCTATGCCTCCCGATAGGAAAATCGAGTTCTGTATGGATTTACTTCCAGGTACTACGCTGATATTTAAGGTACCTTACAGAATGGCTCCATCTGAATTGAAAGAGTTGAAAGTTCAATTGCAAGAGTTACTTGATAGTGGTTTTATCTGACTCAGTGTATCACCGTAGGGAGCTTCTGTGTTGTTTGTAAAGAAGAAAGATGGGTCCTTGAGACTATGTATTGATTACAGGAAGCTGAATCAGGTAATGGTAATATCCTTGTTTATTCTAAATCTCGAGAGGAACATGAACAATATTTGCGAATGGTTTTGTCTGGGCTCCGAGGGAATAAGTTATTTGCGAAATTTTCTGGGTTTAGCGGAGTTTTATCGAATATTTATTGAGGGGTTTTCCAAGATTGTTACACCATTCACTCAGTGGACTTAAAATAATGTACCATATATATGGGGTGAAAAATGTCAAGTCAGTTTTGAGGAATTAAAGAAGAGATTGACCACTGTACTTATTTTTGCGTTACCTAATGGGAATGATGATTTGGTTATTTACAGTGATGCTTCAAGGAAGTTAACTCCTTGCGAACAGAACTATCCGATCCATGCCCTGGAAATTACTGTGATTGTTTTTGCGTTACATAAGTGGAAATATTGTCTTCATGAAACAATGTTTGAGATTTTTACAAATCATAAGAGTTGGGATATCTTTTCTCCTAGAAAGAGTTATACAACCGACAATGTAGGTGGATGGAACTTTTGAAGGATTATGATTGTACCATCTCTTATTCAATTGATAAAAGATGCTCAGAAGAATGACCTCGAGTTGAGAAAGATAGTGGATAAAACCAAAGATAAAAAATTTGAAGATATTTCTTTTAGTCCTGAAGGAGTATTAACTTATAGAAGACGGCTATGTGTACCAGATATTGATGGAATTAAACGCCAAGTTTTTGCTGAGGACTACGAGATCAAGTATATTATTCATCCCGAGAGTACCAAGATGTATCAGAAATTGAAATGGTATTTTTAGTGGAATTATATGACATGGGAAATAGCGGATTATGTATCACGTGTTTGACTTATCAACAGATTAAAGCTAAACATTAAAGACCTGCCGGTTTACTTCAACCTCTAGAGATATCAGAGTGGAAATGGGAACATATTGTGATGGATTTTGTAACAGGATTGCCTCGTACTCGGTGAAAGCATGATGTAGTTTGGGTAATCGTGGATAGATTGACAAAACCCGTTCATTTTCTACCTATTGAGATTTGCTATTCGATGGAAAAGTCATAATGGGTCTTTTGAAATTATAGAAAGAGTAGGAAGTCTTGCGTACCATCTTGTGTTGCCATCTTCTTTGGGTGAATTCATAACGTATTTCATATCTCCGTGCTTCGTAAAAATTTGTATGATCCATTTCATATGTTATCATAAATACAAGAGGATCTAGAACCCGGTATGTCCTATGAGGAGCAACCAGTTCGAGTGATTGATACCAAAGTTCAAGAGTTGACAAACAAGAGTATTCTGCTTGTTAGAATGGTATGAAGGAATCACAATGTTGAAGAGTCAACTTGAGAACTTCGGAAGGAAATGGAAAGGAAATATCCTTGGTTGTTTGATTCTTTTGGTGAGTTACCCTAAAATTCGGGATGCATTTTCTTTAAGGGGGAGTGATTGTAGCGACCCCAAAACCCGTTCCAATTTATTTTATATTTTTGGGGATTTTAATTTGAACTTATGTGTGCATTTTATGTGTTGCATAATATTTTATGACTTGCACATATTGTTTAATTAATTGTGTTATTTACTTAGTTAGTAGTAATAATGGTTAAGAGAGTTAATTGAATTAATTGAAACTATAGGGTCCTTAGTAGAATTATAAGTTTAGGGGGTTAATTGTTAGAAATGAAAGTTGAAGGACCAAAGCGAAAAAAATAGATTTTAATTACTCATACTTATCCTACCTTCTCCCTATCTGCGTTGTTCATACACTCATATCATACTTTCCCAATTCTCTCTGTAACCATGGAAGAAAACGGTAAGTTTCATCCTATTTTAATTTCTATCTTTTTAATTACTTCTCCGTTTTAAATACTAATTATATAAAAATGTTCAGGGCGTTGAGTAGGTCATTTTTACCCGATCAAAATATATTTCATTTATACTTTCCCCGGAATAGGTAAGTTACTAATTCCCTTTTTAAATATTAAAATAGTCATATATGCTATACATGATACTTGTAATTGTTAATTTTGTGATTTGGGTGAATTTTGTGATACTTATAATTTTGGGACAAAGGGAGTATAAACATACTGTTTAGGAAAGGAAGAGTAAACTTGAAATAATTGGTTTTGAACTTGTTTAGTACTATTGGGTATTGCCTAGTTGTTAGTAAAGGTATACTTATACTTTTGGGACGGTAAAATACTTAAATGGAATAAAAGAAAATTATTCTATTATTTGTGGGACGGTAAAAGGAATGAAATAAACTTGAAAGTAAAGTTTTGGGCATGTATTGCACTCCTGGGTATTGTTAGTATTGTTAAAATGCTAGTGGAAGTATACTCCTACGTTTGGGACGGTGGAACAGATAGAGTATAAATTATTCAAGTTTTGGTCTGCGAGGGGTGTTGGGCGGCTGCCCAAATCGGGCGTGCGGCCACACACTTATCTGGAAGGTTTTTGTCTTGGAACAGGGCATTTTGGGCGGCCGCACAGGCTGCTGAAAAGTTTGAGTTGTTTCAATCCAAGTCATTTAGAGTTCAATCTTGGTCTAGGTCTTAGGTGATATCCTAGAGTACCTAGAGGGTTGTTGTGGAACACTCTAGTATTGGAAATGGTTCCTTTGTGAACATAAGTGTTGTGGAATTTGACTAAAAGTTAATTGGTTATTGTTGAACATCTTTTGATGTGGTTTGGATTGGTTCATCTTTGTGATGTGTTTGGCTTGGTTCCCTACTTTGGAATCATTCCCCCGGTGTTGTTTAAGCAAGTATTCATTCCTATGCTCATGTTAAAGTCCAGCTGGTACTGTTGTGGAGTCGGGCAGTGGTAAGGATTATAATGGCACACGAGCCAAGTTCATTGTAAGGCTTCTACCATTGGTTTCCCATTTTTAACCCCTTCCTTGGGCCACATATTGGGTTGGGCTAGCTCTCCTTTGTGTGAGTTTAGTCACCGTTTGGGTTATGACTTTGTGTCATTTTCCCCCGTTGTTGTTGTTGTGTTGTTGTTATTATTGTTTGGTTCCGGAACCGGCTTCAGCCCTTTGGTGCTGCTCAGTTTATACCTCTCAGATGGTTATATGTTTGATTCGAGAACCTTGGCTCAGTATCCACGTATGAGTGTTTATTTCCGCCTTATGTGTGGAATAATGAGTGGCTTTGCTCTCCTGTTATGTGCTAAATGAATGTTTATTGACATTGTTCAATTATGAGTATCATTTCAGCATGTAACGTAGTTGCATTTTAGTAGCTTACTGAGATTCATTCTCACCCTTATTTGTTTACTGTTTTAGATAAAGGCGAGTCCAGGGGATAGGACACTTCACAAGGGAGGACGTCGGGTTGATAATCCATTTTGGAATGTAAGTGTGGTTTAAAGGTTACATTATATAAATATATAACCTTTGGGGTAGTGTACCCGAGACTTTATCCGTGTATCACCTATTTTGTTAAAGTGTAGTAATTGTACATTTATATAAAAGTTTATAAGCCTTCGGGCTAAGTACTTTCGTTATGTGAAAGTGTTTGTAAAGTTTGTTTGAAAGTTAAATGGAAGTCTTTGAACTTCGAGTGTGGATTTTGTTAAACTTTATGAAAGTATATTTCGAAAAAATTTCTAAGAAGTGTTTTATGACGTCTTCCAATCGTGTCCCGAGCGTGGGTCAAAGTAGGACCACGGGTCTGGGGCGTGACAGAATATCTTTTGTAAATTGCCTAGAGCTTTGTTTAGAGAAAAGTCTAAGGTGGAAAAAGTCCTCCTCCAATGATGTATTGGAGGGGTTTTTATAGTTGAAAATGTGTGTGTTTTGGATCCAAACGGAGTCTCCAAGAAATCATTCCCAGGCAAAATCATGTATAATGAGCAAGGGAGAGATTCTTGGGCAGAATCTGTAACTGACATACCCCAGAAGCACGCGCATCCCACCTAGACGGCGGAAGGCGCGCGCGTCTAGCCTCAAGGGGCGGAGGCGCGCGACTCTGAAAGGCAAATTTTGATAGAATGGACTAGAAAGTTAGAACTGTTATTCAGTTTAGTCTCTGGACTTAACGGAGCCCGTCTGGAACTTAACCAAAGTAACAGAAACTAACAGAAACTAACAGAAAATACTTAAAAGAGGGAGAAACACAAAATCAAGTGTGTAATCGGGGTGAGCGGTCCAAGGCAGGGTGTCTACAGAGGCCCTCGGTGGCGTGGATTGCAAAGCAAACACGCCGACGAAAGAAAGACATCCGCCTAGCACATCACCAAGAAAAAGAAAAGACTCGATAAAAGAAGGAATTTGAAATTGCAAGGGATAGAGGTGCGCTCCCTGTGTGAGCGGCTTCGGTGATAATGAAAGGTTCGGTGGCACGAAGCGTCCCACCGTGGCCGATAGTGGGACCTGGGGGTCCGTTTGCTGGAAGCGGGACCTGTCTACTGGTAGCGAGATCCGTTTGCTGGAAGCGGGACCTGTCTGCTGGTAGCGAGATCCGTTTGCTGGAAGCGGGACCTGTTTGCTGGTAGCGAGATCCGTTTGCTGGAATAGCGGGTACCGAGGGACCGTTTGCTTGAATGTGGGACCCAGACGACCGTTTGCTTCAATGCAGGACCCGGAGGACCGTTTGCTTGAATGCGGGACCCAGAGGACCATTTGCTTGAATGCGGGACTCGGAGGACCATTTGTTTGAATGCGGGACCCAGAGGACCGTTTGCTTGAATGCGGGACCCGGAGGACCGTTTGCTGGAAGCGGGACCTGTCTGCTGATAGCGAGATCCGTTTGCTGGGAGCGGGACCTGTCTGCTGATAGCGAGATCCGTTTGCTGGGAGCGGGACCTGTCTGCTGATAGCGAGATCCGTTTGCTGGAATAGCGGGTACCGAGGGACCGTCTGCTTTAATGCGGGACCCAGAGGACCGTTTTCTTCAATGCGGGACCCGAAAGACCGTTTTCTTGAATGCGGGACCCAGAGGACCGTTTGCTTGAATGCGGGACCCAGAAGACCGTTTTCTTGAATGCGGGACCCGAAGGACCGTTTGCTTGTAGATCTTGCTTGATAAGGAGGTGGTGATTTTGTGGCTCACCCAGGACCAAGTTGTTGCCGTGAGTCGTACTTTGATGTTGACTGTTTTGACTTTAACTTTTGGTGGGGTGTGGGCACAGTTGACTGCGGAGTGCTTTCTGCTGGGATGAATTGTCAAAACTGATCTTTGAGAATTAAAGAAGGACACCCTAACTTTTTTTTTTTTAGTGAGAATTCCTGTCCTACTTTCAATTTTAGACATGCCTTAAGGGCGGACCAAATTAACGTGTGCCCAACTGGGTGCTCAAGGATTGGAGCTGCATCTTGATTTGGGCAGAAATTTCTTGCATAGTTTTCCTGACAAGGTTTACTGAAATGATCTTGGCTTGGGAAGAGCGCGCCTCCCTTTGTAGGCGACGGGTGGCGCGCGCGTCTGGGGGGCGGAATTCCGGGCTTGAATTTTGCTGGCCAAAAGATCCCCCAACAGCTATAATATCAGCTTCTGGTCGACAATTTGATTTTAACAGCTCTCTTCTGCCATCTTTGAACACCGTTTTATTGCCCAATTTTGCTTGCAATCTTCTTTCCCATGGCCTCTAACCTTTTCAGTCTTGATGCCGAGGTTTTTAAAAGTTACGAGAAGGATTTGTCGACATTCGTGTATTCCTTCAAGACTCATCCCAAGAAGGCTTTCATTAAAGATTTCGGGTTTCGAATTCTTTTTACTTTGCAGACATTGAAGCCGGATTGGGATTTATTGAAGGCCGCTGTAGCCTTTTGGGATTGTGATAGCCATACTTTCAACTTTTCGGTTAATGAAATGGTGCCGACTGTCGATGATTTGGGGCCATCCTTTGTATGCCTTTGGCCGGTCGGATTGCCGTCCCTAAGTATCACCGTTGTCGCGACCCCGAACCCGCGGGTCCGGAATACGCGAGCTGGACGTCGACTTAAAACCAAAACTCTAAAATATAGAAGTTAAAAATTCCATTTTGAACCAAAAGATGATAACACAAGGTTTTACAAATCCAAGTTTAAATCAACAAAGTACATCTAACATAAGCTCCACAGCTTATACCCAAAAGAATAAAATATACAATTCTTAATGACGTCAATAATGGTAAAACTATCCCCAAAAGGTTATACATTTAAATAATGCAAACCGATCCATAACAACCTGCCCCAAAATCTCAATCCTCTTGACGTCCTCTTCGATCCGCGAATCCTAATCCTTTTCCTCCTGGGGGGGGTTAAGGAAAAACAAAGATGGAAATAAACGGGGTGAGATAAAATCTCAGTAAGTTACTAATGCAACTACATGACATGCTATAATGCAATAAGCAATAAACAATGATAAATAACACATAGCATGTAACAAATAACAGTCAACAGGTAGCAGTGGAAAGTAAACACATAACAAAGGATATTAGCCAAGGTTTCCCAACTGATAGAACCAATTAAAGGATCGCTGCGCAGCTTCAACAATCAACCAATCCATATCTTCACAGTAGCATAAAAGCCGAAGAGAAAACCCCGGTCAGAAGCGACCAATCAACCCATCGATCAAACAAACCATCTTCATAGTAGCATAAAAGCTGAAGAGAAACCCGGTACCGGAACCAATAACAAGGGGACAGTGACACACAGTCAAAGCCCGAAAACCAATAGCTATAATGCTCACAAAGGAGCTAGCTCATCTCACATCCAAGGCCAATCTGGAGGAGGGTAATAATGGGGCAAAACAATGGTCAACATCACAATGGACTTGGCTGTGCCATCATAATGTTTCGCATCGCCCAAACACACACAAAATACCAGCTGGACTTTCAAGTAAGGGCTAAGTAATAAAATACTAGCTAAAATAAACAACTCAGGATTCTAAAGTAGGGAACCATTTCAAATAAATCACCAAAAAGGTGCACCAATCCAACAACACATCAAAAGATGCTCAAACAATCCAAAATGATACTCAATTAAATCCCAAAACATCTTTGCTCACAAAGGAACCATTTTCCACATTAAAGTATTCCTCATTTCTAAACAATAACCAAATTGATCCCACAACTAAATTGTTCACAAAGGAACCAAATTCAAACATTAAAGTAACCCATAATGATCATTTTTAAGTCTACTAAAGTAGTACCCAAAATCTAGGCTAAGATTGCATCCCAGTCTTATACCAATAAAAAGGGAGTTCTTGGACACAACGGACCGATCATAAACGTTTCGTTATAGAATACCTACCAAAGGCTCATCACAACCTGCACCTGAATCCCCACGAAATAAACCACCTCATCTCGTAGTACTCTAGAAGAGCTTTAAAACGATAATTTATACACCTAAAATGGAGTCGGAAGAGGGAGATATGGCTCTCGAAAGATTGGACAAAAGGGAAATAAATTTCACACCAGGGGAGAGGGTGCGCGCGCCTCCTTTGGTCAGAAAGAAAAATCAAGTTTGGAGGAGGAGAGGGTGCGCGCGCCTCCTATGGGAGGGTGCGCGCGCCTCCATCCAACAGAAGGTTTTGTTCAAGAAGGGCATAAGGATGCGCGCGCCTCCTTGCCCGGAAAGGCAAATTCTGGCCAAAAAATCTGGGTTTCCTCCATTTTCAATCCAAAACTCAAACCAAACCCAAATCTTCACCATTTCATAAATACTTGGAACCAAAACTTACAATATACACAACTATGAACCAAAACAACTTATAGACTTGCAATGGGGCTAAATAACAACATCTAGAAACCCAACACAAGATTCAAATACCAAATTTCACAAAAATGAATAAAAATGTAAATCATCTCAAAATCAACCAAAGAAGCAATAAATGGTAATCATAGTATCATCTAAGCATAGGATGAACATTTTTTTAGCATAAATGGGGGAAAAGCAACTTACCCGGATTTTCTCAAAGATGATGGATTTCAAATATTTTTGGCTTCCTACGATCCTATCGACGATCTAAACAAGTTTCAAGTTATGAGAAATGAGAGATAGTGAGAGGAAGAGGAAGAAAATGAAGAGAGAAGGAAAGAGAGAAAAACATACCACTTCAAGGAGAGAGAGAGATTGAGCTGGGAGAGAGAAATGAGGAGTGAGGGTGAAAGAGTAGGGAGGTAAGGGAGAAGAGAGGGAGTAGAGGGAATTATTTCAAAAATTTACACTCAGGCCCCTCCTCTACACTACACACAAATACTTACACTCCCTACTAACAATTAAGACCCAACAATACTACACTAACCCAAATAAAATGCTAGGCATAAATTATTATAACACATAAAATGCACACATAATTTATTAATTAAATAATAATTTAAATAAATAAATGAGCAAATAAATAAATAATAATTATTTATTACTAATAAAATAGAGCCTAGTTTTCGGGTCGTGACAACCGCGGTGTTGTTGACTCTTGGGTTGACCTTCTGAATCTCCGTGTTGGAGAGGTGAAGAAGATGATGCACGGGACTGTTGTTCACATATCTGAGCTTCCGATGTTTTTCAGCTTGCATTCGGAAGATGTCGCGGTTCAATCCTTTAAGAGAAATACCATGGCTGTCTGTCTTTTCAACGAGGTTCTTCTTGTCGCTCCTCTGGGTACTGCGGATGCGCAGTTGGCTGAGATTGTGTTGCAGGCGAAGGAGCAACGATTCAGTATAATCCCTCTCATAGTAGGGGAAACTTTGCATAGTCTAGACGAATTGCATCATACGGGCGAGATGCGACGAGGAAGCCCCTTGCTTTTGACCATATGGCTTCAAGAGCATTTCAGGCTTTATGCGTCAGATGGCGACCTCTCTCCTTTTGCTACTTATAGGCGACGGTTGGTAATTAGAGATTTAACTGAAGAAAATTGGCAGAAGTTCTTCGCTTCCCATGCTTCGGCTGATATTGAGTGGTATCCCTCTTCTTTGGGTCTCCGTCCTTTCGTGGAATGGACCTTCGGTTTTCAGCACGTGGTTTTACCCGGGTTGAGAGACTCTTCATTTTATCAACCAGAACGGGTTTTGAGACAGTTCGGTCGCCAGCAAATAATTCCTTTTCCGAGGAATGGGATATTTTATCCAGTTTCTTATATGGGTCCGAACTTCTCGAGTGAGCTTCAGTCGGCTTGGGGAGATGATCGCCATCGGTGGGCTTCCGTCCCTCTCCATCAGGGTAGTATCTTTCTTCCCGAGAGTTACTTGGATCATTTGTTTGGTACTGTTTACTACGGCATTACTTGGGTAGATGCTCTTCGGGCTGAATTGTTAGGGAAAGACTTTGAGCCTAGCAGTGCTCTGAGATACAAGGAAGCTGCTGCTGATATGAACAACATTCTGACTGACCCTTTCGATACCCCTTTGGATGACTTTTATGCTCGGAGGCACTCTGTTGCGCAGAAGGTTTCGGTCCGTATTAGTGTTCCTATTCGGTTGGCCCTTCGAAGGCCAAGAGAAAATTAGATTTGTCCTAGTACCCCAAGTGATTGCAAGTAAAATAGACCACTTGTTTAGGATTTAATGTTTTATGTCTTTTAGTAGCTCAACATTTCCATTGTAATGATCAAAATAATTCAGTGAATGAATAAAAATTGCATCTCATTAATTTGAAATGATTTGGGTATTTGTTTATATTTTAGACCGCACCCGAAGGTTGCCTACGTTCCTCCAGTGTAGAGGCTCAGGTCTCCGTAGTTCAAACAAACGAAGACCATTTTTTTTGTGTGTGCACCCTGGTTTTGCCTAGACCGCCCTTTGAGGTTTTCAATCTAGCGGGCTTCTTTTTTGCACGTTCTCTAATTTTTGCCTAGGCCGCCCATACGGGTTTTCAACCTAGCGAGCTTTTTTTTTTTTAATGGTCTTCATTTATTATGCGTAGAATCTCTTCAGCTTGTTGAGGTTGACTTCCTTTGGCAGCTGATCTCCATCTAAATCCATGAGTCGGACTGCACCGCCGCTTAGTATATTCTTGACCACGTACGGACCGATCCATCGGGGTCCCCATTTTCTAAGTGTGTTCATGGCATTAGGAGGATGTTGTCTTAGGACCAAATCTCCCACATTGATGTTTCGAGGCTTCACCTTTTTGTTGAAAGCCCTTGCCATTCTTTGTTGATAGGCTCTTGTACGTTCGAGTGCCCTTAGCCTTTTCTCGTCGAGTAGATCTAACTGTTCATGTAGACTTTGCATCCAATCGATTTCATTGACTTGGTTCTCGAGGAGGACCCGTAGGGATGGGACTTCGAGCTCTATTGGGAGTACAGCTTCGGAACCATAGACCAGTGCATAAGGATTTCTCCAGTTGCTGTCCGTATTGACGTGCGGTAGCCCCACAATGCTAGAGGTAGATTTTTGGGCCAATCCCTTCCAGTGGAGGCCATTTTCTTCACAGTGGTCTCGATTGTCTTATTAGCTACTTCGACCGCGCCGTTTGCTTGAGGGCGGTATGGATATGACTTGTGCTTGGAAATCTTGTATTCTACCAAGAGCGCGTCCATCTCTTTCTCAAAGTGAGAACCGTTGTCTGAGATGATTTCATGAGGAACGCCGTACCGGCACATGATGTGGGTCTTTACGAATTCGGCCACTTTCTTGGCATTGAGAACCCGGTAAGCCTGTGCTTCGACCCATTTTGTGAAATAGTCCACGGCTACTAGGACGAAAGATTGTCCGTTGCTGCCATTAGGGTGAACTTTGCTGATGATGTCTATGCCCTAACATGAGAAAGGCCATGGCGTGGTCATATTGTAAAGTTGTGAGGGTGGAACATGCTGTAGGTTGGCATGGAATTGGCATTTGGCGCACTTTTTGACTTTCTCGATGCAGTCTCTTTCCATGGTACTCCAATAATAACCCATGCAGAGTATCTTCTTGGTCAACATAAACCCATTCATGTGGGGCCCACATTCACCTTCGTGGATCTCATGAATTATTTCTTGAGCTTCAGTCTCATTTGCACATAGTGTCACGACCCGAAATCTAGGCTCTATTTTATTAGTAATTAATTGATTATTATTTAATTATTTGATTATTTATTTATTTAAATTATTATTTATTTAAATTATTATGTGTGCAATTTATGTGTTATAATAATTATGCCTAGCATTTTATTAGGGTCATTTGTGCTAGTGTAGAAATATGGGTCTTAGTTGTTAGTGGGGAGTATTGAGTTGGGTAGTTTTAGAGGAGGGGGTCTTTGTGTAAGTTTTTAAATTACTCCTACCCTCTCCCTACACCTCCTTCTCCCTCTTACACTCCACCCCATTCTCCATTCCCAGCCAACTCTCTCTCTCTCTAGCTTTTGGGTAAGTTTTCTTCTCCTCACTTCTCTCTTCATTTTCTTCCTCTTCCTCTAGTTATTTCTCATTTCTTAAAACGTGAAACATGTTTAGATCGTCGATAGGATCGTAGGAAGCCAAAAAGAATCGAAATCCATCAACTTTGAGAATTTGCAAGTAAGTTACTTTTCCCCCATTTTTATGCTAAAATGTCCATATCATGTTTATATGATGTTTGATGTGTTATATTTGAAGTTTGGTTGAGTTTAGAATTTATTTTGAATTATTTGAGTTTTTGGGTAAAAATGGTGAAATCTTGAATGTGGGGATTTGGTGTTGGTTTGGATGATTAAAGGGTGTTATTTAGGTTCCCTTTAGGTTGGATGTTGTTTAGGAGCTTTAGAAATGTATTGGGAAGCTTTGATTTTGATAACTTTAGTGAAGGTTGTGTTTTGGTTCGAAATTGGTAAACCCAGGAAGAATCTGGGCATTGTTCTTCTGGCACGGTCGTGCTCCTTTATTTGGCACGGTCGTGCAACAATTCCCTTTCCTCCCGTCATGATTGGCACGGTCGTGTCACTCTCTTAGGCACGGTCGCGCCAAAATTACCTTCCCTCTCGTAATGTTTGGCACGGTCGTGCCAAGCTAGAATTCTGGTATATTCTTCCCTTTTTTTCTAAAATTGTTTCCTCCATAACTTTCTCATCTGAACTCCGTTTTGGACGAATAAACTATCATTTTAAAACTCTCCTTGAGATCTTCGAGATGAGTGAATAGTTTTTCTTGTGTGCTTGAGTTAACTGGATCCTTTGTGATCAAATGTGATAAGGGATTGGTGTTATTATTGTGGAAATTATTAGAGCACCTTAATTGGTTATTGTTAGTGCATTTCACTTTCTTGGTGACTTCTTGGTATGGTTCCCTACTTTGGAACCTTAAGTTGTTTATTCATGCTAGATTATTATTACTTAGCATTTATTTGGAAGCCCAGCTGGCATATTTGTTGCATCGGGCGATGGGAAAGATTATAATGGCAAAGCCAAGTCCATTATAATGTTGACCATTGTTTTGCCCCCTTCTATACCCTTTTCCAGATTGGCCTTGGAAAAGTCAAGTTAGCGTTCCTTTGTGAATGTATCTAGCTAACGGGCATGACTTTGTGTCATGGTCCTTGTCCTTTGTGACACTTTTATGGTTATTGGTTCCGGTACCGGGGTTTTCTCTTCGGCTTTCATGCTATTATGAAGGTGATGATTTGTTGATTATTGAAGCTGCGCAGCGATCCTTTATTTGGATGTTCCGGTTTGGAAAACCTTGGCTATATCCTTTGTTATGTGTTTATTTCCGCTGCTATCTGTTATGTGATAAATGCTACGTGCTATGTGATATTTATTATTGATTATTGCTTCTTGCATCATAGCATGTTATGTAGTTGCATTAGTAACTTATTAAGATTTATCTCACCCCCTTTTCTTTTATCTTTGTTTTTCCTTAACCTCCCCCCCCCAGGTGCTAAGGATTAGTCTCGCTGATCACGAGAAAGAGGACGTCGAGTGTGGATCCATTCTTTTGGGGAAGGTTGATATAGGTTGGTTTACATTATGTAAATGTGTAACCATTTTGGGATAGTTGTACCAAACAATGACGTCACTAAGAATTGTATATTTGTATTTTGTTGGGCATACACTTGTGGAAGTTTATGTTACTTGTAATTAATTTTTATCAAACTTGGTTTTGTAAAACTTTGGATCGTTACCTTTTGGTATCAAATGGAATTTTTAACTTCGGTATTTCACCGTTTTGGTTTTAGAGTCGACGTCCAGATCGCGGTCTCGGGCCCGCGGGGTCCGGGGTCGCGACAGTTGGTATCAGAGCTATGGCATTAGCTCTAAGTATAAGTCTAGGTGAATTAGTATGACCTAGGTGGGTAGTAGTGTGCGGAGTGATTAACGGTTGATGTTTTATGCAGGTAATTGTTCTCAATGTCTGGAAGAAGAAACAGAGGAGGTACTAGTGGGGCACAGAATCAGAATGATACAAGGGATGAAGCCCGTGCCATGTTTCAAGGCATGTTTGAGGCGGCTATGAAGGCCATACATGATCAAGGTCTGAGGGTAGAGCAAGCACCACCCCGCTATGGATTGGAGCAATTTCTGAAGTTGAAACCGGTTGAATTCAATGGGGAACCCGATGTTCGGAAAGCTGAGTTGTGGATTGAGTCTATGGAGAAGATTTATGATGTATTTGGGTGTTCGGATGAGAACAAGGTCTGGTTCGCGGCTTACAAGCTTGTGGGAGCCGCCGAGCATTGGTGGAAAGGTGTTAAAGCTACTTGGGATGATACTCACACGGTGTATGCGTGGGAGTTGTTTGTGCGCAAATTCAAGGAGCATTTTATTCTGGTTGTTGATCAAAACCGAAAGGAGATCGAGCTACTCAACCTGGAGCAAGGTGTGTTGTCTATAGCACAATACTCGGCTAAGTTCATAGAATTAGCCCGGTATTGCGACTATCTGGTGAGGACCGAGGAACAAAAGGCTATGAGATTCATTCGGGGATTGAAGACCTCCATCCGTACTCAACTGATTGCTCAACGGATTGTGACTTTCCAAGATGCGGTGGACCGAGCCTATTTAATAGAGCAAGATATTGGGGAGCATAAAAGGAAGACCGAGGTAGCTAACCCGAGTAAGCAAGGAGCTCAAGGCAAGCCACAACACCGTTTCGACAATCGAGGTAACCCGGGAGCATCATCTCAGTTAAGGGGAAACCACACCGAGGAATCCGGGTACTACTCCGGGGATTCAGAACAGGAAGCCTTGTACCTTTTGTCAGAAGGTAGGCCATTCGGAGGATAGGTGTTGGAAGAAGCAAGGCAAATGCACCAATTGTGGTGAAATGGGGCACTTTGCAAGAGAGTGCACGGGGTACCGAGGACAAGCATCCAGGTCAGGAGTTGGTACTAATCAGGGTCAGAAAAGGGATGCTGCTGGGAAGCCCAAAGTTCAAGGGAAGGTTTATGCCATGAATCAACAACAAGCAACCGATGATCCTTCCGTTATTGGAGGTATTGTTTCTGTGTCTAATGTGAGCGCACGAGCGTTAGTAGATCCAGGATCATCTCATTCATACATTTCTGTGCAATTTGCTTCCATGTTAAATGCTGCATTCGAGTCTTTACCGTACGTGCTAGAGGTGTCGACCCCTATAGGAGAATGCTTGATTTCTGATCGAGTCTTTCGTGCTTGTGATGTGGTTATTTGTGGTCGAGTCCTTTGTGCGGATTTGGTAGTTCTTCCTATCCAAGACTTTGATGTCATTTTGGGTATGGATTGGTTGAGCAAGTTTCATGCTTCTGTTGATTTCCGTAAGAAAATTGTTACTTTTTCTATTCCCGATTTGCCTAAATTTGTGTTTGAGGCTAGTCCTCTGAGTAGAAAGGTTCGCTTAATTTCTTTTATGAAAGCGAGAAAATTATTGCATAGTGGTTGTGAGGGGTATTTGGCTAGTGTTCTTGATACTAGGAAGGAATCCCCTAGTTTGGATAGTGTTCGGGTAGTTCGGGAATTTCCCGATGTTTTCTCTACCGAGTATGATATGCCTCCCGATCGTGAGATTGAGTTTTGTATAGACCTTTTGCCGGGTACGGTTCCAATTTCGAAAGCACCTTATAGGTTAGCTCCCGCAGAGTTGAAGGAATTAAAGGTTCAGTTGCAAGAGTTGCTCGATCGAGGGTTTATCCGCCCTAGTGTTTCCCCGTGGGGAGCACCGGTTTTATTTGTGCGGAAGAAAGATGGTTCGTTAAGATTGTGCATCGATTACCGGAAATTGAATCAGGTTACGGTGAAGAATAAGTATCCTCTACCCCATATTGATGATTTGTTTGATCAGCTTCAAGGGTCCGTGGTTTTCTCTAAACTTGATTTGAGGAGTGGGTACCATCAGTTGAAGGTTCGATCAGAGGATATTTCGAAGACTACTTTTCGCACTCGTTATGGTCATTATGAGTTCTTGGTTATGCCGTTTGGGTTGACGAACGTGCCGGCTGTGTTTATGGATTTGATGAACCGTGTTTTCCATCCGTATCTTGACTCGTTCGTGGTGGTTTTTATTGATGATATTCTCGTCTACTCCAAATCTCGAGAGGAGCATGAACGACATTTGAGGACAGTTTTATCCGTTCTTGCGAGGGAGAAATTATTTGCGAAGTTCAGTAAATGCGAATTTTGGCTCGAGAAGGTGTCATTTCTGGGCCATGTGGTTTCGAAAGATGGGATTTCGGTGGATCCGTCAACGATAGAGGCTATAGTGGATTGGAAGAGACCCGAGTCAGTGACCGAGATTCGTAGTTTTCTGGGTTTAGCCGGTTATTACCGAAGATTTATTGAAGGGTTTTCGAGGATTGCTACTCCGATGACTCAGTTGACCCGGAAGAATGTCCCGTTTGTGTGGACCGAGAAATGTGACAAAAGTTTCGAGGAATTGAAGAAGAGGTTGACTACCGCACCGATCTTGACTTTGCCTAATGGGAGCGATGGCCTAGTGATTTATAGTGATGCTTCGAAAGAAGGTTTGGGTTGTGTGTTGATGCAGAACAGAAAAGTGATTGCGTATGCTTCGAGGAAGTTGACCCCTAGTGAGCAGAATTACCCGACTCATGATATGGAGTTGGCGGCGATAGTCTTTGCGTTGCACAAGTGGAAGCACTACCTTTATGGGGCGAAGTTTGAAATTTTTACCGATCACAAGAGTTTGAAGTACCTTTTCTCCCAGAAAGAGTTGAATAATAGACAGCGCCGGTGGATGGAATTGTTGAAGAATTATGATTGTACGATTTCTTATCACCCGGGAAAGGCGAATGTGGTAGCCGATGCGATTAGTAGAAAATCTTATGTGGCTTCGATGATGGTCCGTGAATGGAAAATGCTTGAGGATGTTCGAGATTGGTCTCCTCGTGAATCGAGACATGGGGCTATTTTTGCGAATATTAGGATGTCTCCGACCCTAATTCAAAGGATAAAGGAAGCTCAGAAAGAAAATCCCGAGTTGGTGAAGATAATGGGTAAACTGAAAGAGAAGAACTTCGAGGATTTTTCTTTTAGCCCGGTGAGAGTGTTGACTTTCCGTGGAAGATTGTGTGTTCCGGATGTTGATGGAATTAAACAGAGAGTTCTTGATGAGGGTCACAAATCGAGGTATACTATTTATCCGGGTAGTACGAAGATGTATCAGGATTTGAAGCAACAATTTTGGTGGATTAATATGAAGAGGGAATAGCCGAGTACGTTTCAAAGTGTTTAACTTGTCAGCAGGTCAAAGCCGAGAATCAGAAACCCGCGGGATTACTTCAGCCGTTAGAGATTCCCGAGTGGAAATGGGAGCATGTAACTATGGATTTCGTTACGGGACTGCCTCGTACCCGTAGGAAGTATGACAGCGTTTGGGTAATAGTGGATAGATTGACCAAGAGTGCCCACTTCTTGCCTATTGACATCAGATATTCGATGGAGAAGCTTGCGACCCTTTACATTGATGAGATTGTGAGATTGCATGGGGTTCCGGTTAGCATCGTGTCAGATCGAGACCCGAGGTTTACTTCTAGATTCTGGAAGGCGTTTCAGGAGGCTTTGGGTACAGATTTGCGATTCAGTACAGCTTTTCATCCTCAGACCGACGGTCAATCCGAGAGTACTATTCAGATTTTGGAGGATATGTTGCGAGCGTGTTCGATAGACTTTTCTGATTCTTGGGATTCGCACCTACCGTTAGTGGAGTTCTCTTACAACAACAGTTATCAGGCTAGTATCGAGATGGCACCGTATGGGGCTTTGTATGGAAGGAAATGTCGATCACCTATTTGTTGGGATGAGGTTGGTGAAGCGAAAATCGTGGGTATTGATTTGCTTCAGGATTCGGTTGAGAAAGTCAAAGTTATCCGGGATCGATTGAAAACAGCCCAGAGTCGACATAAGAGCTACGCAGACAACCGAAGGCGAGATCTTAGTTTTCAGACCGGTGATTTGGTGTTCTTGAAAGTATCTCCAAAGGTGGGTATTCGTAGATTTGGGAAGAAAGGCAAATTGGCTCCGAGGTTTATTGGTCCGTTTGAGATTTTGGGAAAGGTTGGACTTCTAGCGTATCGTCTTGCGTTACCGCCATCTTTAGACCGGTTGCACAACGTTTTCCACGTTTCTATGCTTCGGAAGTATGTTCATGATCCATCTCACGTGTTACCGAGGGTACCGGAGGATATTGAGCCAGATATGACTTATGAGGAACGACCGGTTCGGATCTTAGATTCTAAAGTCCAAGAGTTGAGGAGCAAGAGCATTGCGTTGGTTCGAGTCCTTTGGAGGAACCATAATATCGAGGAGTCGACGTGGGAGCTTCGTGACGAGATCGAGAGGAAATTTCCGTGGCTTTTTGTGTAAGGTGAGTCTCGTTAAAATTCGGGTCGAATTTTCTTTAAGGGGGAGTGAATGTCACGACCCAAAATCTAGGCTCTATTTTATTAGTAATTAATTGATTATTATTTAATTATTTGCTTATTTATTTATTTAAATTATTATTTATTTAAATAATTATGTGTGCAATTTATGTGTTATAATAATTATGCCTAGCATTTTATTAGGGTCATTTGTGCTAGTGTAGAAATATTGGGTCTTAGTTGTTAGTGGGGAGTATTGAGTTGGGTAGTTTTAGAGGAGGGGGTCTTTGTGTAAGTTTTTAAATTACTCCTACCCTCTCCCTACACCTCCTTCTCCCTCTTACACTCCACCCCATTCTCCATTCCCAGCCAACTCTCTCTCTCTCTAGCTTTTGGGTAAGTTTTCTTCTCCTCACTTCTCTCTTCATTTTCTTCCTATTCCTCTAGTTATTTCTCATTTCTTAAAACGTGAAACATGTTTAGATCGTCGATAGGATCGTAGGAAGCCAAAAAGAATCGAAATCCATCAACTTTGAGAATTTGCAAGTAAGTTACTTTTTCCCCATTTTTATGCTAAAATGTCCATATCATGTTTATATGATGTTTGATGTGTTATATTTGAAGTTTGGTTGAGTTTAGAATTTATTTTGAATTTATTTGAGTTTTTGGGTAAAAATGGTGAAATCTTGAATGTGTGGATTTGGTGTTGGTTTGGATGATTAAAGGGTGTTATTTAGGTTCCCTTTAGGTTGGATGTTGTTTAGGAGCTTTAGAAATGTATTGGGAAGCTTTGATTTTGATAACTTTAGTGAAGGTTGTGTTTTGGTTCGAAATTGGTAAACCCAGGAAGAATCTGGGCATTGTTCTTCTGGCACGGTCGTGCTCCTTTATTTGGCACGGTCGTGCAACAATTCCCTTTCCTCCCATCATGATTGGCACGGTCGTGTCACTCTCTTAGGCACGGTCGCGCCAAAATTACCTTCCCTCTCGTAATGTTTGGCACGGTCGTGCCACTTTCTTAGGCACGGTCGTGCCAAGCTAGAATTCTGGTATATTCTTCCCTTTTTTTCTAAAATTGTTTCCTCCATAACTTTCTCATCCGAACTCCGTTTTGGACGAATAAACTATCATTTTAAAACTCTCCTTGAGATCTTCGAGATGAGTGAATAGTTTTGCTTGTGTGCTTGAGTTAACTGGATCCTTTGTGATCAAATGTGATAAGGGATTGGTGTTATTATTGTGGAAATTATTAGAGCACTTAATTGGTTATTGTTAGTGCATTTCACTTTCTTGGTGACTTCTTGGTATGGTTCCCTACTTTGGAACCTTAAGTTGTTTATTCATGCTAGATTATTATTACTTAGCATTTATTTGGAAGCCCAGCTGGCATATTTATTGCATCGGGCGATGGGAAAGATTATAATGGCAAAGCCAAGTCCATTATAATGTTGACCATTGTTTTGCCCCCTTCTATACCCTTTTCCAGATTGGCCTTGGAAAAGTCAAGTTAGCGTTCCTTTGTGAATGTATCTAGCTAACGGGCATGACTTTGTGTCATGGTCCTTGTCATTTGTGACACTTTTATGGTTATTGGTTCCGGTACCTAGGTTTTCTCTTCGGCTTTCATGCTATTATGAAGATGATGATTTGTTGATTATTGAAGCTGCGCAGCGATCCTTTATTTGGATGTTCCGGTTTGGAAAACCTTGGCTATATCTTTTGTTATGTGTTTATTTCCGCTGCTATCTGTTATGTGATAAATGCTACGTGCTATGTGATATTTATTATTGATTATTGCTTCTTGCATCATAGCATGTCATGTAGTTGCATTAGTAACTTATTGAGATTTATCTCACCCCCTTTTCTTTTATCTTTGTTTTTCCTTAACCCCCCCCCCAGGTGCTAAGGATTAGTCTCGCTGATCACGAGAAAGAGGACGTCGAGTGTGGATCCATTCTTTTGGGGAAGGTTGATATAGGTTGGTTTACATTATGTAAATGTGTAACCATTTTGGGATAGTTGTACCAAACAATGACGTCACTAAGAATTGTATATTTGTATTTTGTTGGGCATAAACTTGTGGAAGTTTATGTTAGTTGTAATTAATTTTTATCAAACTTGGTTTTGTAAAACTTTGGATCGTTACCTTTTGGTATCAAATGGAATTTTTAACTTCGGTATTTCACCGTTTTGGTTTTAGAGTCGACGTCCAGATCGCGGTCTCGGGCCCGCGGGGTCCGAGGTCGCGACACATAGGAGATTGATCCCTTCGTGGTGCCTTTTGTAGACTCGGTCTCCAATCAGTACATATCGAGAGGCTAGCCTTTGCAACGCCATCTGAGACTTCTTATTGCTATTCTCGGGATAAGTGCCGTTCCTGAGAAAATTCATGATATCTGAATACCACGGAGAGTTTGCTTGGACCTCGTTGATCTCGATACTCATGCAGTAAGCCGAACTGTTCCTTCAGGAGATTTTAAAGGGCTTCACCATTTTTCCCTCGGGCATTTCGACCAGTGAAGCGATGGTGGCTAGTGCATCAGCGAAACGGTTCTTGTCCCTTGGCAGGTAGTTGAAGGTGATTTCTTGAAACTGTTCAACCAACTCCTCGAGATGTTGACCATACCGTTGTAGAGTTGTCCTGAATCTTCCATTTTCCAGATGTCTGATTGATGATGAGTAAGGAATCACCAATTACCTCTAAGCTTGTGACATTTCTCTCAAGGGCCGCTTCAAGCCCCGCTATGCATGCTTCATACTCGGCGATGTTGTTGGTGGCCTCAAATTCGAGGCGGATAGCAATTGGAGTATAGATGTTCTTTGGATCAACAAGTAACATCCCTATGCCATATACATGCTTATTGGCCGCGCCATCGAAAAAAAGTTGCCACTTATCTTCCTCTGTTGTAGCACAAATTAAATGCTCGTCGGGGAACTGTACATCTTCCCCCTTCACTTCGTCACACGGAAATTCAGCAAGCTGATCACTGAACACTTTCCCCCTGATGGATTTGAGTGTGACGTAAGTGATATCGTAGCCGGCAATCATGAAGTACCATTTGGATATTCTTGTTGACATGAAGGGCTTCTCAAAGATGTAGCGGAGCGGGTCCACTTTTGCTACCAACTTGATTGGGAAGGCCTCCATGTAATGCTTGAGCTTTTGAGTAACCCAAACCAATGCCGCACAAGACTTCTCTAAGATAGAGTAGTTCTTCTCAGCCCCTTGAAACCGGCGGCTGACAAAGTAGATAGCATTCTCTTTTATGGAGTCTCGTTGTTCTTGTGCTAACATAGCCCCTAGGGCTTCATCATTGACAGTGAGATAGAGCAAGAGAGGCTTCTCCTTGTGTGGTGGAACCAAAACTGGAGGGCACATCAAGTAATGCTTTACTTGGTCGAAGGCTTCTTGGCAAGCATCGGTCCATTCTAGATCCACATTCTTCTTGAGTAGCTTGAAGATCGGCTCACACATGGAAGTGAGTTGGTGCACAAACCGACTAATGTATTGGAGTATGCCCATGAAACCTTTGATTTCTTTCTGCGTCTTTGGGGGAGGCATGTCAATGATTGCCTTGATCTTGTGGGATCGGCTTCAATTCCCCTCTCAGTGACCGTGTAACCGAGAACCTTTCCTCTGATGACCCCAAAAGTGCACTTTGCGGGATTGAGTCTCATGTTGTGTTGTCGGAGTCATTCAAAGAACTTACGAAGATCGATCAAATGTTGACCGTTGGTTCCCTTTGAATGGATGATCAAGTCATCCACATAGACCTCGATCTCTTTATGAGTCATGTCATGGAATAGATCCATAACATCCCTTTGGTAGGTAGCCCCATTGTTCCTTAACCCGAACGGCATGACTGTGTAGCAGAAAGTGCCCCATGGTGTTCTGAAAGCTGTCTTGTGTTGGTCCTCCTTGGACATGAAAATCTGATTGTAACCGGAAAAACCATCCACAAATGAGTGGACTTCATAGTTGGCAGTCGAATCGATGAGCATGTCGATGTTTGGTAGCGGAAAATCATCTTTCAGGGAAGCTTTGTTCAAATCTCGGAAGTCAACACAAACTCGAATCTTGCCGTTTGCCTTTCTGACTGTCACAATGTTGGCTAGCCAAGTCAGATACTCAATGACTTTGATGAAACCCACACTGAGGAGCTTTTCAATCTCTTCTTTGACTTGTAGGGACCATTCTGGTTTGATCTTTCTGAGCTTCTGCTTTACTGGCTTGGCGTCCTCTCTGATCGGAATTCTGTGCTCTACGACCTTTCTGTCCAAACCCGGCATGTCTTTGTACGACCATGCGAATACATCCACAAATTCTTTGAGTAGTGCAGTCAATCTGTCTCTGTCTTCCCCCTTAAAGAAGCTGCATATCTTTGTTTCTTTCGGTTCTTCGTCAGTACCCAGATTAACAACATGCAATTCCTCATCATCCCCTGGACCATTTTCACCACGACAACGAACCTGTTGAGCTAGTTCATTTAGGTATGTTATGTTTTCGTGGTCTAATTCATCATAATTTGAATCGTTATTAACTTGTTCATTAAGTTTGTTATTAGTTAATTCATCATTTATGATGTTTGCAATCTCGGGGTACTCAGAAATATCGAATTTTTCATTAGCAAAGAAAGGAAACACACGCTCGGCTATGGCCTCCATATCCTCTTGGGTGAGGGTATTAGAAACACTCTCGGACTCGAAAGTAAGTGTGAGCCGTTCTTCCTTTGTTAATGTGCGGGGTATGCAACACATTTCTCGGACTAGGAATTCCTCGGATACCATGGGCCCCTTCGTAGAATACCAGTTGTTGATTGGCTCGAAGCTTGGCTGGATCTCGCTGATAGATGGACTATCCATTTCTGTGTTGTCGGAGATGGCGTTGACTTGACAATCGTCCATGATGGCAAATTCCTCGAACATGGAGGCTAGATTGGACAGTCTTTCCCCCATGGTAATCTCTACCTCGGACTTTATAGTCACTTTCTTACCCCACCACTCTCGGGGTGACATTGGAATAGGCTCCCTTTCTTGTGTCGGAATTTCACAATCAGTGAAGATCTCAAGACCGGGATTTCAGACGCCCTTGCTGTTAACCCATGGCTCGGGAAAGATCATGTATGGGACATCCTCCCCTTGGCGAACAAAATAAACGTTCAATGTGTCGCGGTAAGGCCTCAAGTTGGGGATTTCATATTGTCGACCTTCTTTGCGAGCTCGGGTATTTTGATTCTTGACCATTTGCTCGTATTTTAAGTCATCTTCGGTAGGCTCGTATCCCAAACCAAACTTGTTTCTGACAAAAGGAACCTCTACGGGGTGCAATATTCCTTGTTGATGCTTCACTAGGCCTAGACCGGGAAAGTGATTCATGTTGAACTTGGTGGATGGCGTTGTCCCTTATTTCTATGGATGGTGACATTCTCGGCCATGACAGTGACTATCTCGTCCCCATTTCTGATCTTGACACACTGATGGAGAGTGGAAGGGACAGCATTGGAACTGTGGATCCATGGTCGGCCCAAAAGTAAGTTGAACGAAGACGGGACATCGAGTACTTGAAATGGGACGGACATGATCATGCTCCCAAATTCGACATCAACTTCTAGCATTCCCATGACAGTACGGGCCGTGCTGTCGTACCCTCTAATGACTTGGGTAGAAGGTTGTAAATCGGATCTTTTGAGCCCCAATATGCCCATGACTCGGCTAGGCATTAAGTTGAGTGCGGAACCACCGTCTACTAAAACTCTTGAAATGGGTCTCCCCCTTGCCCTTACTTTGAGGTAGATGGATTCATTGTGATTGGACCCAAATGGCGGGAGGTCCATGTCGGCAAAAGTGATGACATTGCCAAAGTGATTGTGACCTATCATTGATGTGAGGTCTTCGGGAGTTGCGTGGAGAGAGACTGATGTGTCATCCAAGTTCTTGATGACGAGGTCTCGGTGCTTCTTTGATGTTGTAATAAGGTCCCAGATGGATATATTGGCTTGCGTCTTCTTGAGTTGTGTCAATAAAGGGTCTTCAGGTGCATCTTGTTCTTTTGATCTTTGAGAAGAGGTGTTGGTTGCTGTATTCGTGGGAACCGAGGCGCTCGCTATTACCCGGCCACTGCGAGTGAGCACATTCACGGACCCTTGGGGCTTGTTCTTCCTATTCTCTAAGACTTCCCTCATAACTTCATCGTAAGTCACAACATAACAAGAATTTTCAAGTTTATTCATATCATCGGAGGCCTCATTCACAAATGGGATCGAATGAGTGGTTCGTTCAAACTTTCCTACCTCTATTACATTGATACCACCCTCATTGGGGATTATGAATTCCTTCTTGTCTATATGGTCTTGGATGGTGTTGCGGATGGAGAAGCATTCCTCGGTGTGGTGGCCGGTGCATTGATGGTAGTCACACCACTTATGGTGGGCATGGTTGGGACGGAGCGGTTGTGGTTGCTTGTACCCTTGGAGAGGAGTGATTTGCCTGTTGGCCTTTAGAGCTTCATAGGCCTCGGTGATGGTCATACCATTGAGAGGAGTGTAGACGCGGTCATTTTGGAACCGCTTGCCTTGTGGTGGAGGGACCTTTTTGTAATTCCCCTTGTCAGTAGTAACGGCATTGACAGAAGCCTCTTTGTTTGAGCTAGAGGCGGCCTTGTAACGGAAAGTAGGAGTGGCTTTCTTTATTTCCTTGAGCAAGTCATCCATGCGTACCCCCGCCTCATACATTTGGGAGAAGTCGGAGTAGTAAGCCCCACTTAGGTGGGTGCGGAGATCAACCTTGAGACACTTGATGAAGATGTCCATTTGCTCTTTCGTGTTTGGCCTCTCGACAATTTCAGAGAGCTTGTCATTCCATCTCCTTGTGAAGTCAATGAAGGACTCGTTGTCTCTTTGAGTGGTATTCTCGAGCTCTTTCTTTGTGGGCCGATGAGTGGTGTTGCCTTGATATTGATTTTTGAAGGCAAGTATAGCGGCATCCCAATCAAGACGGACAGTGAGCGGGAGAGTTGCATACCAATCCTTTGCCACCTGTAGATACCCCGGGGAACCACGGCTTGGCTAGAGCGGTTAATTACCTAGGATGTCTAATTGATTTTAAGAGTCGCCACCCACGTTTTAGAGGAACTTGAGAAAACCTAATGTTTATGAGCCTAAGTTTGATTTACGAAAACAGAGATTCTTTGGGATGAGGGGTTCGGGGGTTAAGTTACGAAATGGGAAGTACTTAAACACCCATTTCGCCCGAGCAAAGTCGGTCTTGTTTGTTCATAATTTACTTTAAAGATAAATGTGTTCTTCCTATTTGAATGATGATAAAAAAGGGGTTTTAAAGTTTAAAATGTAGGGAGATGACTCCTAGGCCAATTCAATGTAATGAAAGGACCATTGGTTTCATGTCCCAAGTGGTTTTGGGGTGATTGCACATTTGATTGGAGAAGAAGAAGAAGAAGAAAAAGAAGAAGAAAGTTTAAGACATTTACCTATAGTATCCTTCAAAGAGAACCTCTTGAAAAGCCTTGAAGAAGAGGTTGAATACTTAGTTGACAAAGGTCTAAAAGAAGTCCCAAGGAAAAGTCTAGAAAAGAAGTGAGGAAAAAGGTCCCTTCCAATGATGGATTGGATGGATTTTTATAGTTGAAAGAGGGTAGTTTTTGGAGCCAAACGGAGTCTCCAAGAAATCTTTCCCGGGACAAATCATGTATAATGAGCAAGGGAGAGATTCTTGGGCAGAATCTGTAACTGACACACCCCAGAAGCGCGCGCATCCCACCTAGACGGCGGAAGGCGCGCGCGTCTGGCCTCAAGAGGCGGAGGCGCGCGACTCTAAAAAGCAATTTTTGACAGAATGGACTAGAAAGTTAGAACTGTTATTCAGTTTAGTCCCGAGACTTAACGGAGTCCGTCTGGAACTTAACCAAAGTAACAGAAACTAACAGAAAACACTTAAAGAGGGAGAAACACAAAATCAAGTGTGCAATCGGGGTGAGCGGTCCAAGGCGGGGTGTCTACAGAGCCCCTCGGTGGTGTGGATTGCGAAGCAAACGCGCCGACGAAAGACAGACATCCGCCTAGAACATCACCAAGAAAAAGAAAAGACTCGATAAAAGCAGGAATTTGAAATTGCAGGGGATAGAGGTGCGCTCCCTGTGTGAGCGGCTTTGAGAGATAAAGGTGCGCTCCCTGTGTGAGCGGTTTTGCCAATAGCGGTATCCGTTTGCTGAAAGCGGGATCTGTTTGCTGGAAGCGGGACCTGTTTACTGATAGCGAGATCCGTTTGCTGGAAGCGGGACCTGTTCGCTGATAGTGAAATCCGTTTGCTGGAAGCGGGACCTGTTTGCTGATAGCGAGATCCGTTTGCTGGAAGCGGGACCCGGAGGACCGTTTACTGAAGTGCGGGACCCGGAGGACCGTTTGCTGAAGTGTGGGACCCGGAGGACCGTTTGCTGAAGTGCGGGACCCGGAGGACCGTCTGCTGAAGTGCGGGACCCGGAGGACCTTTTGCTTTGAATGGATGTAGATTTTGCTTGATGAGGAAGCGGTGATTCTGTGGCTCACCTCGGACCAATTTGTTGTCGTGAGTCATACTTTGATGTTGACTGTTTGACTTTGAGTTTTGATGGGGTGCGGGCACAGTTGACTGCGGAGTGCTTTGTGCTGGGGATGAATTGTAAAATCTGATATTTTGAGAAAATAAAAGACACCCTACTTTGAGTGGGAGTTTCTATCTTATTTCAGTTTTTAGACATGCCTTAAGGGTGGACCAAGTTAATATGTGCCCAGCTGAGTGTTTGTTGTCGTCGTTTGAGCTTCTCTTGTTGCTGGGATTGATCTTTTCTGCAGGTTGAAGGCGTTGGAACGCATGGGTTCTGTTTTGAACTGACAAAGGCTATTTCTGTTTATGTCTTCTGTCAAAGGTGCGCGCGTCTGAACTTGGGGACGGGAGGCGCGCGCATCTTGCATCATTTGTCGGAGGCGCGCGCTACTGGCTTGCTGTATTCCAGCCCCTTTCTTTTCTGAGCAGAGCACTCCAACAGCTATAAATTTAAACCATTTTCGATCAGAATGATCACACAGCAATATTATGCATCCTTTCCCTTACTCTATACCTCAAAATTCTTGTAGCGATGGCTCCGATGACCTTTACTTTTGAAGTCAAAGTTTCCGTCCCCGAAGGCGATAAGTCCGTCCCCATTGCTCCAATTGTGAAGGCGCGTCCTAGCGTCTTTGACCGTTTGGGAAGGTCAAATGAGGGTATTGTTGCCATTGATCCCGTGAAGCCGGTTGTCCATGTGAGGTATTATAGGTCCCGTTACTTGCCTAAGAAGAAGAAAGGCAAGGGAAATTCTTCTCATGTGTGGAAGCGCCCCATGGTTGTTCCCGCTAAGGTTCCGCTTGACAAAGGTAAAGGGAAGGCCGTTGATGAAGCTCCGTCCCGTCCTAGTGTCTTTTCTCGTCTTGGTGGTCTTGAGAATGCTCCGCCCCCTTCAAAGAAGGTTAAAGGCCGTCCCCAAAAGCAATGGGTCCCCAAACCGAAGAAAGATTAGATATTTCTTTGTACCCCACGAGATTGCAATTAAAAATAGACCATTTGTTTTAGGATTTTAATGTTTTATGTCTTTTAGTAGCTCAACAAAATCCGTTGTAATAGCTTGAATAATTTAAGAAATGAATAAAAATTGCATCTCGTTAATTTGGAATGATTTGGGTATTTGTTTATATTTTGGACCGCACCCAAAGGTTGCCTACGTTCCTCCAGTGTAGAGGCTCAGGTCTCCGTAGTTCAAACAAATGAAGACCTTTTTTTTTTGTGTGCACCCTGTTTTTTGCCTAGACCGTCCTTTCGGGTTTTCAATCTAGCGGGCTTCTTTTTTGCACGTGCTCTAATTTTTGCCTAGGCCGCCCTTGTGGGTTTTCAACCTAGCGAGCTTTTTTTTTTTTATGGTCTTCGTTTATTAGATGTAAAATCTCTTCAACTTGTCGAGGTTGACTTCCTTTGGCAGCTGATCTCCGTCTAAATCCACGAGTCGGACTGCACCGCCGCTTAGTATCTTCTTGACTACGTACGGACCGATCCATCGGGGTCCCCATTTTCCAAGGGGGTTCATGGCATTAGGAGGGTGTTGTCTTAGGACCAAATCTCCCACACTGATGTTTCGGGGCTTCACCTTTTTGTTGAAAGCCCTAGCCATTCTTTGTTGATAGGACCTCATACGTTCGATTGCCCTTAGCCTTTTCTCGTCGAGTAGGGCCAGCTGTTCATATCGACTTTGCATCCAATCGACTTCATTGACTTGGTTCTCGAGGAGGACCCGTAGGGATGGGACTTCGAGCTCTATTGGGAGTACAGCTTCGGAACCATATACCAGTGCAAAAGGAGTTTCTCCAGTCGCTGTCCGTATTGACGTGCGGTAGCCCTATAATGATAGAGGTAGCTTTTCGGGCCAATCCCTTCCGGTGGAAGCCATTTTCTTCACAATGGTATCAATTGTCTTATTAGCTGCCTCGACCGCGCCGTTTGCTTGAGGGCGGTATGGAGATGACTTGTGCTTAATAATCTTGTATTCTACCAGGAGCGCGTCCATCTCTTTCTCAAAGTGAGAACCGTTGTCTGAGATGATTTCATGAGGAACGCCGTACCGGCACATGATGTGGTTTTTTACAAATTCGGCCACTTTCTTGGTGTTGAGAACTCGGTAAGCCTGTGCTTCGACCCATTTCGTAAAATAGTCCACGGCTACTAGGACGAAAGATTGTCCGTTGCTGCCAGTAGGGTGAACTTTGCCGATAATGTCTATGCCCCAACCAGAGAAAGGCCAAGGCGTGGTCATATTGTAAAGCTGTGAGGGTGGAGCGTGCTGCAGATTGGCATGGTACTCCAATAAATCTTCTTGGTCAACATAAACCCGTTCATGTGGGGCCCACATTCACCTTCGTAGATCTCATGCATTATTTCTTGAGCTTCGGTCTCATTTGCGCATAAGAGATTGATCCCTTCGTGGTGCCTTTTGTAGACTCGGTCCCCAATCAGTACATATCGGGAGGCTAGTCTTTGCAATGCCATTTGGGACTTCTTATTGCTATTCTCGGGATAAGTACCATCCTTGAGGAAATTCATGATATCCGCATACCATGGGGAGTTTGCTTGGACCTCGTTGATATCGATACTCATGCAGTATGCCGGACTGTTCATTCGGGAAATTTTGAAGGGCTTCACCATTTTACCCTCAGTTATTTCTGTTGGTAGTGGTGCCCTAGGCACGTTTAATAAACGTTGTAATTGTTATCATTTATTTCATATCAATAAAGAGATGTTTTGATTATTATTGTTGTTCATGTTTACTTATAATAATCTCCGTCCCTAGTACTTGTTAAGCACTAGTATAAAGGCTAAATGATCATGTTAGATTTATGGGTACTTGTTTGGAACAAGGTACTGGACATGACCCGCTGTATGAGATTTATGTCATGGTCTATGTCGAACATATATCTCATATTAGTTATGTCATTCGAATCCTTAGACATGAAGTTATTATAGTCTTCCACTTGATGAACATTATGTTTGACATATTCAAACGCTACCTTTAACCGGGTAGTTATAAAGGGTACGATTGGCATAATCAGATTCACATAGGGAAGAATAATAAGCTAAATGGATTTGTCCCTCTTCGGAGAGATGTCAAGCTTGGGCCTCTTGTAGGAATGATGTTGATGAAATGTTCGGCCGGACTCAAATGAATTGATTGGATCAATGTCATTTGGATTATCAACATATTCGGAATCGAGAAAGTATTGAACAAAGACAAGTTGACTTGTTGACCATGACTTGTGTTCAATGACATCGTGAACAAAGGGATTATGACATATTCTAAAAGGAATGCGAACTTGTATCTAGTTATATTATTTGGGTAGGTATGACGGTTTGCTAGAACCTAATCATATCTTATGGTTTCATGTTTGAACGCCAACTTAGTATAATCCTAGAGGGTCACACACAATAGAACGAATATTTAAAAGGACTATATTGGAATTTTGGAAAATTCGGGGAATCTGGGGAAGTGGGCGACCGCACAGTGTGGACTGGGCGGCCGCACACTTAGCTCAGTTTTGTACCAGTTTTTTTCAGATAGTTGTGCGACCGCACAGTGGTTTTTGGGCGGCCGCACAGTGATGTCGGGGGGCAGATTCCAAATTTGATTAGGAAACGAATTTTGGACGGATTTTGACACAAGTTTCCTATTTTGAATAGGTCCTACTTGTGTATAATAGACCAAAATTCGGCCAGCACTCTTAACCATTGATTTTGTGAGTCTCAAAGAGTTTGAGAGAGGTTTTATTTTGTTCCAAGATATCTCTTGATTGAAGAACAAAATAATACACAATTAAAATTCCATATAGTCATATTAAATTGTGAAAGTGTGTTTCATAATTTTGGTCTAGCAACCAAGATCAAGAAGCTCCTTGATATTCGTTCGTGGTGTGGATACCGCTAGAGGGTGAAGCTCATCATTTTCAAAGTTCGTGTTCTTACATTCTTCGTGATCAAGCTTCAATATCTCCACCAAGTTTAAAGACCAAACTCAAAGTCATCAAGGGTTAGTTTTCCTCTATTCTTTTTGTGATATTTGATTTAATCATATGAATGGATCTATGGACTTTGGGTTTCAAAATTTTTAAATGCTAAATTCCGCTGCGCATGTTACTCCGAAACCCAACAGTGGTATCAGAGCCCCGTTCATGTTGATTATTTCAATACCTAGATCATGTTATGTGTATATAAATTGTTTATGTGCCTTGCATGATATGAATATTGGAATATATGTTGTTTATGTGTTTTTGTGATTTTATGTGGTTTATTTTTTTGCAACTTTAATCGCACGATTCAATCGCAATAAATAAATTATGGTGGATTCAGAATTGTTGATTATTAATTTTTGATTGGATCAAAGTTTTAATAATCGGGGGAAAAACAATTTTGAGACAAAATTTTCGAACTTTAAAAATTCTGCACATTCTGATGGCACCGGGCGACCGCACGGAATAGGCTGGGCGGCCGCACGGTTTTGGGCGACCGCACAGGTCCTTTTTGGGCGGCCGCACAAAGGGATCAGAAGGTCTGATTTTGGTCAAAAACAGAATCTGGAATTTTTCGAAAAATTCAACAAAACCAGTCCAGACTTGCTGATCTGGAATGAGTTTTGGGTAGTTGGTTTGTGTGTGGATTTTGGGGTTTGATTTTCCTATTTGTTTTAGTCTTGTGATTCTAAGATTGGTTCAAGGTTTGGATGGCTAATCTGCGTTCATCGAGATTGTGTTTCCCAAACTTGATCGCAATCAAAGTTTCAAAGATAAAACGAAGTTAGAATTATGAAGAGTTCATAATTACTAAAATTGAGAAACAAAGTTCTTGATTCAAAGATTGGAGATCCATGTGGAATTGTGGATGCAATTGGCCTACGTTCATCGAGACCATCTATTGCTTAGTTTCGGCCACATAGACTACTTTCTTGGTTTCTTGAATTAGTGCGGGATTGTGGTTGCCTAATGGCTTAGTTCGACCGCACTTCTTGTTGTCTTGATTTGGAGATAATAACCGAAGTTGAAATAGTCTCATCCTCATAATTATAGAGAAACTAATGACACATAAATATCATGCTTAAATTAATGGAGATTAATTTAGTGGCTAAACTTGTAACGACCCGAAAATCCGCCCCTATTTTCTTAGAAATAAATATTTAATTATTTATTTATGGCTTATTTATTTATTTAAATTATTTATTTATTTAAATAATTATGTGTGCATTTTGTGTGTCATAATAATTTATGCCTAGCATTTTATGTGGGCCATTTGTGCTAGTGTAGAAGTGTTGAGTCTTAATTGTTAGTGGGGAGTTTATTGGTTAAGGGTAGTAGTAGGGGAGGGGTCTAAGTGTAATGTTTCAAATAATTCTCCCTACACCCTCCCTCACCTCCCTCACTCTTTCACCCTCACCTCATTTCTCATCTCTCTCTCCCAGCAACTTTCTCTCTCTCTTTCCATGGAATTTGGGTAAGTTTTTTCTTCTCTACCTTCTCTCTTCATTTTCTTCATCTTCCTCTCATTATTTCTCATTTCTTAAAACATGAAACATGTTTAGATCGTCGATAGGATCGTAGGAAGCCAAGAAATTTCGAGTTTCGTCACCTTTGAGAAAATCCGGGTAAGTTACTTTTCCCCCATTTTTATGCTAAAATGTTCATCTTTAGTTTATGTAATGCTTTAGTTCATATATATGCCATTTTGGTTGAGTTTGGAATTTATTTGTATTTTTGTTCATCTTTTGTGATTTTGAAATGTTGGGATTTAAATCTTGATTTGAAGTCATGGATGAATTTGGATTTGATGTTGGTAATTGGTGTTTTGGAGTTTAGAATTGTATTTAGAGGTCAAGGATGTATTTAGGTTGTGTCTTGGGTGAGTTTTGTGTTGATGGGTTTGTTTGGGAGAGTTTTACTCTCAAATTTTGAGTGTAAATGAACCCAAGAAACAAATTGGGAATTCCGGGTTTGGTTGTGTTTGAAACTCTTAGTTAAGTTAGTTTTTAGAAGTGATTATAGAGCCAAAGTAAGAGTTTTAATTGTGTTTTGAAGTAGGAATGGAGGTTAGGTTGGTATGGGATGAGTTTATGCAATTTTAACATTTCTGGAAGGCCAAAAAGCTGATTCGGGGGTCGGGGCGCGCGCACCCCTTTAGGGGAGGCGTGCACACCCTCTAGTGCACTCAAAAGCCTCCAAACTGATCAAAGGAGGCGCGCGCACCCTTTTTTGGGAGGCGCGCGCACCCCTCTTTTTCCAGTTTGTCCGTTTTTCGCTCAATCTTCTGGAGGCCATAACTTCTTCGTCCGGACTCCGTTTTGGACGTGTAAACTATCGTTGGAAAGATCTTTTCGAGTACTATGAAATGTTTATATTGGTAGCATGGTTACAGATAATAATGGTTATCTTTTAGTTGAGGTTTAAGATCAATGTGTAGTCTCGGTCTAGGTTCCGTAGTACTATTCTAGTTGACTTAGTTGGGCACCGTGGAGCTCTTTAGTAATTGAAATTGGTTCCTTTGTGAACAATGATGTTATGTAATTTGATCAAGTATTGTTTGGAAATGTTTGGGCATCTTATGATGTATTCGTGATTGTTCCAATCGAATTTATTTTCGAGTAAGACTTGGTCTAGGTTTTAGGCGATGTCCTATAGTACCTAGAGGGTGGTTATTGAACACCAAAGTGTAGGGTTTAGTCCGGTCATGATCATGTTCTAATAAGGGTAACCTTTGGATTCGTTTGGGGTGTTTAGAATTGGTTCGTTATGGACGGAGGTAAAGCGTGAATTGGCAATTGGGTACTTACGGTTTGATTAACCTTAAGGTGTATTCATTCTGATTTCCTACTTTGGAATTCCAGGTGTGATGAGATGGTTGAGTTCATAGTCCTAGTATATCTTTATAAGTAAATGTTTAGGGTCATTTTGGTAATAGTCATTGTGCCATTTGCGAGCGACCGTTTGGGTTGTGCTCTTTATGATTAACTTGTGGGTATCATATTTATGATGTATTTGGTATGTGCCTTATCTTGGAATCATTATGTTTTAATGGTCAATGTTGTTGGACTCTTTTATGAGAAACTCCTTGTGCTAATCGTTTGCATCTTTTATGGTGATTAATTGGTATGATTCCCTACTTTGGAATCAATGGTTGTTTATTGTGCTAGTATTTTATTACTTAGCCTTTACTTGAAAGTCCAGCTAGTATTTTGTGTGTGTTTGGGCAATGCGAAACATTCTGATGGCACAGCCAAGTCCATTGTGATGTTGACCATTGTTTTGCCCCATTATTACCCTCCTCCAGATTGGCCTTGGATGTGAGAAGAGCTAGCTCCTTTGTGTGTATTTTAGCTTCACTTGGAGCATGACTTTGTGGCATGTCTCCCGTCCCTTATGACACTTCATTTGGTTATTGGTTCCGGTATCGGGGGTATTCTCTTCAGCTTTTATGCTACTATGAAGATGGTTTAATGGGTTGATTGATTGATTGGTCGGTTCTGACCGAGGTTCTCTTCAGTTGTTATACTGCTACTGTTGATTGGTTGATCGGTTGAAGCTGCGCAGCGATTGTTCTATCAGTCTGGTGAAACCTTGGCTCAGTATCCTTTGTTACGTGTTTATTTCAGTCGTATGTGCTGCATGATGAGTTAGTCGTTATTTCCAACTGGTATGGGACAGTTGGCGATAGGGAGCTTTCTCATTTGTTGTTATGTGATTTACTTGTTCAGTTATATCGTTGATTTGCATGATATTATGCCATTTAGATGCATTTAGTAACTTACTGAGATTTTATCTCACCCCGTTTCTTGTTTCAAATTGTTTTTCCTTTACCCCCCCAGGAAAGCAAGTGGTAGTGTTGTGAGGTCCGTTGTAGCGGGAATCTTCTGAGCAGGTTGATCGCATTTGGGATAGCTGCCCTTCGGAGCCTTTGCGCATATTATTGTGGGTTCGTAGTCGTTCAGTGTTTTGAATATACGGTTGCACTTTGGGGATTGTTGTTAATAGTTGTTCTTGCTTCCGCGTTTGTTTCTAGTCTCCGAGTTATAATCTCGTTGAGGTGTTGTTTGATGGTATAGATTTCATAGTTGAATTCACGCGCCCGTGTTGGGTATTTTGTATTTTGGAGATGTATATTATGTAAATTTTATATTTATGGATTTTTGAGATTTCCGGGGCGTGCCAGTTGGTATCAGAGCAATGGTTTTAGATCTTGAAGGGGAATAAGAACTCTGATATTGAATAGGTTTCAATACATGGGTGTTATGATTTTGAGTGGTTTAGAAACTAAGTTTTCTTGAAAGTATGAAGTTAAGTTAGAAGTTGGTTGAGTTATGAGTCGTGATATTGACGTCGAGTGTTTCTTCTCTTGTGGTTTATCAAGTATAGGATTGGTGTCAATAGTGTTGGTTCCATTGGGGATTAGTCGGCTTGGGAATCGAGAGTGCGAGTTTTGATGGCTTGGACGTACCTATCTCGTAAAGTGGAAATGTCTTGTGCTATGTTCGTATGTTTGTTCTTATTAAGTGATTTATGTTGAGGTGTATTCTCGAGTACAAAATTTCGTGATTTATACTGATTGAGGTAAGGTGAATTGGTTATGTCTCCTATACAGGATATTGACGAATTAAGTAGTATGGCCCAGCTTTCAAGGTGTCTCGAATTTCTTGGGTGCCATCGACAGGTGGGGAATAATTCTATATTAGTGTGTTTGACTTGTTTAGGAGCATACTAAGTATATATAATGTTCAGGTTCTATATTGAAAATCAGAAAATCTTTATTAGAAGGTCGTGCATGGAATTTAGCTTATTCTATTGGCAATATTAATTTTGAAGTCTTGGGTATAATTTATATTGGGGGCAATATGCCGCTTGATCGATAGGGAACTTGGGTTATATGATGAGTTAATATAAGCTACAATACTGATAGGTGGATCGGTGGACATATAGTATCGATTGAGTTAAAAGAGTTAAAGATTCAATTTGAGAATTTCTTGATAGGAGATGTTTCTTTACTTTTAGTACATCTACATGAGTGCATCGGAATTGTTTAGTATGAGGGAATACTTAATTTATTACGGGTCATAATAAGAAGTTGAGTTATGATACTTTTGGGATCATTTTAATACATGACTGGAATTGAGTTAAAGCAATACGAGTTATGAGTATATTGTGGAAGTTATAATCATTAATGATAGTAAGCGCGTTCAGTTTAAAGGACTACACATATTTTGAGAAAGTAAGAAATTCTCGAACAATATTAAAGGCGTTTTTGGGTTTTAGTGAACAGTTGTCACATGGTTCTGAATCTTTTCTTGGTGGCGCCCTCGTTTGGATTAAGAATTTGTAAAGGAAGTTGAGTATAGATACTTGGGCATATTAAAGGGGTGCTATGATTTTGTATTGGGACGGAGCAGTTTATTTAATATTTCGGGTTATTAGCGATCCTTTGTAATATCTTTTAGAGTTATAAGTTGTAATATATTACTATTTATTGAAACAAAGATTGTGAAAATTTCGGATCGTTACAGTTGCTACTTTAATGGTAATCCTTAGAGATATAGTCACGCGGTGAACATTTGGAGGATGAGAAATTTCTTTAACTTTTCATGGTTTAAGAAGTTGAGTAAGCTCGAGATGGCTTAATGTTTTGAATTTCTGGATATTTCCTTAGAAAACTAAGTATGAGGTAATGCAAGTAGTTTGAGAAATTCAAAGATTTTTTACTGTATTATGTTTTATAACATGAGGAAGTGAGTGTGGTAGGGGAATCTCATTTGATCGGATAGTTGATGACGGTAAATTTTTGAGTATATCATTGAGTCATTGGGTGACAATAGTCGTTAGCCTATTCCTTCTCTTATTTGTTCGGGTAGTAGTATGATTACTTGGTATGATGTCTAGATCGTCAATGCGTACGGGTGAACCGGAAAAGTAAAGCTTATGGATGTTGATGATTTAAGGGTCGATGGTGAGCGTGATGCTAATTAGGATCAAACCAGCTGTGTCTCAGAATTGGTGAACAAGTGATAGTTTTGAGAATGTGACATTTGGGATGAAAGAGGAAGTTAACTTTAGGATGTTGATATGAATATGCTTGAGATATGTACGTGTTCATTATGTGTGGGTTTATTTGAGTCATGGAATTGATCTCTGAAATCTTTAATAGGTACTTGATTTGGGGTTACAAGTGCTTTATGCGAGTTGATATTTTGTCGCCTCATTATGACCGCGTGTGGTGAAGTTTGATGAGTGAATTCGTGGGCGAATTCTTTTTAAGGGGGTAGATTGTAACGACCCGAAAACCCGCCCCTATTTTCTTAGAAATAAATATTTAATTATTTATTTATGGCTTATTTATTTATTTAAATTATTTATTTATTTAAATAATTATGTGTGCATTTTGTGTGTCATAATAATTTATGCCTAGCATTTTATGTGGGCCATTTGTGCTAGTGTAGAAGTGTTGAGTCTTAATTGTTAGTGGGGAGTTTATTGGTTAAGGGTAGTAGTAGGGGAGGGGTCTAAGTGTAATGTTTCAAATAATTCTCCCTACACCCTCCCTCACCTCCCTCACTCTTTCACCCTCACCTCATTTCTCATCTCTCTCTCCCAGCAACTCTCTCTCTCTCTCTTTCCATGGAATTTGGGTAAGTTTTTTCTTCTCTACATGCTCTCTTCATTTTCTTCCTCTTCCTCTCATTATTTCTCATTTCTTAAAACATGAAACATGTTTAGATCGTCGATAGGATCGTAGGAAGCCAAGAAATTTCGAGTTTCGTCACCTTTGAGAAAATCCGGGTAAGTTACTTTTCCCCCATTTTTATGCTAAAATGTTCATCTTTAGTTTATGTAATGCTTTAGTTCATATATATGCCATTTTGGTTGAGTTTGGAATTTATTTGTATTTTTGTTCATCTTTTGTGATTTTGAAATGTTGGGATTTAAATCTTGATTTGAAGTCATGGATGAATTTGGATTTGATGTTGGTAATTGGTGTTTTGGAGTTTAGAATTGTATTTAGAGGTCAAGGATGTATTTAGGTTGTGTCTTGGGTGAGTTTTGTGTTGATGAGTTTGTTTGGGAGAGTTTTACTCTCAAATTTTGAGTGTATATGAACCCAAGAAACAAATTGGGAATTCCGGGTTTGGTTGTGTTTTAAACTCTTAGTTAAGTTAATTTTTAGAAGTGATTATAGAGCCAAAGTAAGAGTTTTAATTGTGTTTTGAAGTAGGAATGGAGGTTTGGTTGGTATGGGATGAGTTTATGCAATTTTAACATTTCTGAAAGGCCAAAAAGTTGATTCGGGGTCGGGGCACGCGCACCCCTTTAGGGGAGGCGTGCGCACCCTCTAGTGCACTCAAAAGCCTCCAAACTGATCAAAGGAGGCGCGCGCACCCTTTTTTGGGAGGCGCGCGCACCCCTCTTTTTCCAGTTTGTCCGTTTTTCGCTCAATCTTCCAGAGGCCATAACTTCTTCGTCCGGACTCCGTTTTGGACGTGTAAACTATCGTTGGAAAGATATTTTCGAGTACAATGAAATAGTTATATTGGAAGAATGATTACAGATAATAATGGTTGTCTTTTAGTTGAGGTTTAAGATCAATGTGTAGTCTCGGTCTAGGTTCCGTAGTACTATTCTAGTTGACTTAGTTGGGCACCGTGGAACTCTTTAGTAATTGAAATTGGTTCCATTGTGAACAATGATGTTATGTAATTTGATCAAGTATTGTGTGGGAATGTTTGGGCATCTTATGATGTATTCGTGATTGTTCCAATCGAATTGATTTTCGAGTAAGACTTGGTCTAGGTTTTAGGCGATGTCCTATAGTACCTAGAGGGTGGTTATTGAATACCAAAGTGTAGGGTTTAGTCCGGTCGTGATCATGTTCTAATAAGGGTAACCTTTGGATTCGTTTGGGGTGTTTAGAATTGGTTCGTTATGGACGGAGGTAAAGCGTGAATTGGCAATTGGGTACTTACGGTTTTATTAACCTTAAGGTGTATTCATTCTGATTTCCTACTTTGGAATTCCAGGTGTGATGAGATGGTTGAGTTCATAGTCCTAGTATATCTTTATAAGTAAATGTTTAGGGTCATTTTGGTAATAGTCATTGTGCCATTTGCGAGCGACCGTTTGGGTTGTGCTCTTTATGATTAACTTGTGGGTATCATATTTAGGATGTATTTGGTATGTGCCTTATCTTGGAATCATTATGTTTTAATGGTCAAAGTTGTTGGACTCTTTTATGAGAAACTCCTTGTGCTATTGTTGTTGAACTCTTCTTGAGTAATCGTTTGCATCTTTTATGGTGATTAATTGGTATGATTCCCTACTTTGGAATCAATGGTTGTTTATTGTGCTAGTATTTTATTACTTAGCCTTTACTTGAAAGTCCAACTGGTATTTTGTGTGTGTTTGGGCGATGCGAAACATTATGATGGCACAGCCAAGTCCATTGTGATGTTGACCATTGTTTTGCCCCATTATTACCCTCCTCCAGATTGCCTTGGATGTGAGAAGAGCTAGCTCCTTTGTGTGCATTTTAGCTTCACTTGGAGCATGACTTGGTGGCATGTCTGTCCCTTCCCTTGGTTATTTGGTTCCGGTATTGTTCAGTTTTTTATGCTACTATGAAGATGGTTTAATGGGTTGATTGATTGATTGGTCGGTTCTGACTGAGGTTCTCTTCAGTTATACTGCTACTGTTGATTGGTTGATCGGTTGAAGCTGCGCAGCGATTGTTCTATCAGTCTGGTGAAACCTTGGCTCAGTATCCTTTGTTACGTGTTTATTTCAGTCTTATGTAAATTTTATATTTATGGATTTTTGAGATTTCCGGGGCGTGACAAAACTTGATGTGTAACATGTTTATATTATGTGCTCATAAATGTGTTATATGCTATATGTGATGAACTTCAAAGAAAGTTTTAAGTCCTTAATTGCCATGCCATGATTAAAACACTTGTTTATACATGGGTGATCTTGATGTGGGTTCGCCTCCGCGAGGTGCATTAATTTTATTCATGTATAAGCAGGATGAGGTTCATTAGTTTAATGTGGGCTTGCCTCCGCAAGGTACATTAAATTGAATGGTTCCTATGCGTTTAAAATGGTTGGACTTAATTAGGCGTCGAAACGGTTTTGGGCCTAGGCAAAAGATGAGATTAAACATGTTTTTGAAATTGGATTTCTCAAGGAATCTCATAAAAGGATCTAAGAATCATATGGGATATGATTGACATGATTGTCTACCTAATTAATTTAGTTTTGAGCGGTCCGCCTCCGTGGACTCAAAAGTTAAATTAAAGTTGGATCTTTGCCCAATTAAATTATATTATACATTGGATGTATATGAAAGTTATATAATTTAGTGGGAGTATTTTGTTTGAAAAATACATTATTTATCTCTTTAATGAAAGCCGGTACTTATTAAATTTTGGAAATTTTGCATAATTGTAGATAATGACTGCTAACACTCAATCAATTTCGTTGCGATCGATCCTTGAGAAGGATAAGCTCCAAAAGAATGGTACGAACTTTATGGATTGGATCCGTAGCCTAAGAATTGTTTTAAAGCAAGAAGATAAGTTGTACATTCTCGATGGGCCTCTTCCTGCTGAACTAGAACCTACTGCCCCTAGGGCAGAAAGAGACAGTTACAAGAAACATCGTAATGATTCTAGAGATGTAAGCTGTCTCATGCTTGCTACTATGTGCTCAAAACTCCAACAAAGTTTGGAATATTCGGAAGCCTATGAGATAGGCGTGGAGTTGAGAGCCATGTTTCAAGAACAAGCTAGGCAAGAGAGGTACAAGACCATTGTTGCATTCACTACTTGCAAAATGAATGAAGGGCAACAAGTGAGTCCTCACATGCTGAAAATTAAAGATTATGTGGAGCACCTTGAGAAACTTGGCTATCCAATTCCATTGGAGCTAGCCACGGATCTCATTCTTAATTCATTGCCTAAAAGTTATAATCAGTTTGTGATGAATTATAACATGCATGGAATGGATAAGAATCTCTCCGAGTTGCATGGGATGCTTAAAACTGCGGAGATGAAGATTGCGGAGAAAGGTTCTCCCGTGCTCTTAGTTCATGATGGGAAGAAGGCTAGTGCCAAAGGAAAGGGTAAGAAAGTTGTCAAACCCAAAATAAGCAAGGCAAGTGTTGCCAAGGCTTCTGAGGCAAAACCCGATTCACAAAAGGATGCAATCTGTTTCCATTGTCAAGAAATTGGTCATTGGAAACGTAATTGCAAGGCTTTCTTAGAAGAGCAAAAGAAGAAGAAGGGCAGCAAGGCTGCGTCGACTTCAGGTATCTATATGATAGATATTCTCCTTTCTACCACTGATTCTTGGGTATTGGATACCGGATGTGGTTCTCACATTTGTTTAAATATGCAGGGTCTAAAGAATAGGAGACTACTTAAAGAGGGTGCAGTAGACCTACGCGTGGGGAATGGAGCAAGAGTTGCTGCATTAGCCGTAGGGACTTATGAAGTCACTTTACCTTCCGGATTAATTCTTGTTTTGAACAATTGTTATTATGTTCCGGATTTAAGTAGAAATATTATTTCAATTTCTTGCTTGTATAATGAAGGTTTAAGTTTCTTATTGAGAATAAGAAATTTTCTATTTATTTAAATGATGTGCTTTATGGTATTGCTAATTCATTTAATGGCCTTTATATCTTGGATGTCAAGAATGAAAATAATGACAATGTCTATCATGTAAATAAGAAATCTAAACCTAATGATGTAAATCATACCTATTTATGGCATTGCCGTCTTGGTCATATTAATAAGAAGCGTATCTCAAAACTCCATGGGGACGGTCTCTTGGGTTCATATGACCTCGAGTCATATGATACTTGCGAGTCTTGTCTTCTTGGAAAAATGACTAAGACACCTTTCACCAAGTTAGGTGAAAGAGCAAGCGACTTATTGGGGTTGATACATTCCGATGTATGCGGACCATTAAGTAGCAATGCTAGGGGAGGATTTCAATACTTCATAACCTTCACTGATGATTATAGTAAATTTGGGTATGTTTACCTAATGAAACATAAAAGTGAAGCATTTGAGATATTTAGAATATTTCAAAATGAAGTAGAAAAACAACTTGGCAAAAGTATTAAGGCACTTCGATCAGATCGTGGTGGATAATACTTGAGTCAAGAATTTGATGATCATCTAAAGAATTGTGGAATAGTTTCACAATTGACTCCACCTGGAACACCACAATGGAATGGTGTGTCCGAGAGGAGAAATCGAACTTTGTTAGACATGGTTCGATCAATGATGAGTCAAGTTGATCTTCCAATATCCTTTTGGGGTTACGCTCTAGAAACCGCTGCTTTCACACTAAATCGTGTTCCAACTAAATCGGTTCAAAAGACTCCATATGAGATGTGGAGCGGAAAGAAAACTTGTTTATCTTTCATGAAGATTTGGGGTTGCGAAGCCTTTGTCAAAAGACTTGTCTCTGAAAAACTTGCACACAAATCTGACAAATGTATTTTCGTGGGATATCCCAAAGAAACTAGAGGATATTACTTTTACAACCGAGAGGACAACAAAGTGTTTGTTGCCCGAACTGGTGTCTTTCTAGAGAAAGAGTTTCTCTCCAAAGAAATCAGTGGGAGTAAAATAAATCTTGAAGAAATTCGAGACCCAGAAAATAACATTGAACCAATAGTGGAACAAGAAAAAGAACCACAAGGAGTTGTGGAACCTGTTCAAAATACACAAGTAACTTGCAGATCTAGTAGGTTACGATCCGAGCTCGAGAGGTATGGATTTCTCATAACAGATAGTAATGAGGTAGAAATCATTGAGAATGATGAACCGTCAACCTACCAAGAGGCGATGTCTTCTCCTGATTCGGACAAGTGGCTTGGAGCCATGGAATCCGAATTTCAATCCATGCAAGACAATCAAGTTTGGAATTTGATTGATGCACCCGAAGGTGTAAAAACCATAGGATGCAAATGGGTCTTCAAGAAGAAGACTGACATGGATGGGAAGGTGCATACTTACAAAGCTAGGCTTGTAGCGAAGGGTTATAAGCAAGTTCATGGTATTGACTATGATGAAACCTTTTCACCCGTAGCAATGATCAAGTCTATAAGAATTTTGCTTGCCATTGCCGCATATCATGACTATGAAATATGGCAAATGGACATCAAAACCACCTTCCTAAATGGAAAACTCCAAGAGGATGTGTATATGACACAACCAGAAGGTTTTGAACAAGATTCTAAAGTATGCAAATTGCAAAGATCCATCTATGGATTGAAGCAAGCTTCTAGGAGTTGGAATCTCCGTTTTGATGAATCGGTCAAAGAGTTTGGTTTCATCAAGAACGAAGATAAGCCTTGTGTATACAAGAAGATTAGTGGGAGCATAGTGCTTTTCCTTGTTTTATACGTGGATGACATATTTCTCATTGGAAACGACATTCTTACACTTCAGTCTGTGAAGACTTGGTTAGGAAAGTGTTTTGCAATGAAAGATATGGGTGAAGCCGCATATATACTTGGCATTAAGATCTATGGAGATAGATCAAGGAGGCTACTTGGTTTAAGCCAAAGTACATACATTGACAAGGTCATTAGAAGATTCCGTATGGAAAATTCTAAGAGAGGCACCTTGCCGGTATTACATGGAGTTTCTCTAAGCATGACTCAATGTCCTAAGACAAACGATGAGCGTGAGAAAATGAATGATGTTCCATATGCTTCGGTAATTGGGTCCATCATGTATGCCATGATTTGTACTAGGCCGGATGTATCTTATGCTTTGAGCATGATAAGTAGATACCAATCCGACCTTGGCGAAAATCACTGGGTAGCTGTAAAAGCGATTCTTAAGTAATTGAGAAGAACTAAAGACTCGTTTTTGGTCTATGGAGGAATGGAAGATGATCTCGTTGTAAATGCTTACACGGATGCAAGCTTCCAAACCGACAAAGATGATAGCCGATCGCAATCGGGTTTTGTGTTTATGTTAAATGGTGGAGCTGTAAGCTGGAAGAGTTCCAAGAAAAGTACAACCGCTGATTCTACAACAGAAGCTGAGTATATTGCTGTATCAGATGCTGCAAAGGAAGCTGTTTGGATTAAGAAGTTCATCACTGAACTTGAAGTGGTTCCTAGTATTGCTAATCCAATAGACCTTTATTTCGATAATAATGGTGCTATTGCTCAAGCAAAAGAACCAAGAGCACATCAGAAATCCAAACACATACTTAGGCGTTTTCATATCATTCGAGAGATCGTTGATAGGGGAGACGTAAATATATGCAGAGTACCTACTGATGACAATGTTGCGGACCCGCTGACAAAGGGACTTCCACAAGCTAAACATGATGGTCATGTTAGGTCCATGGGTATTAGATGCATGGGAGATTGGGCCTAGGGCAAGTGGGATATTGTTGGTAGTGGTGCCCTAGGCACGTTTAATAAACGTTGTAATTGTTATCATTTATTTCATATCAATAAAGACATGTTTTGATTATTATTGTTGTTCATGTTTACTTATAATAATCTCCGTCCCTAGTACTTGTTAAGCACTAGTATAAAGGCTAAATGATCATGGGATGATCATGTTAGATTATGGGTACTTGTTTGGAACAAGGTAATGGACATGACCCGCTGTATGAGATTTATGTCATGGTCTATGTCGAACATATATCTCATATTAGTTATGTCATTCGAATCCTTAGACATGAAGTTATTATAGTCTTCCACTTGATGAACATTATGTTTGACATATTCAAACGCTACCTTTAACCGGTAGTTATAAAGGGTACGATTGGCATAATCGGATTCACGTAGGGAAGAATAATAAGCTAAATGGATTTGTCCCTCTTCGGAGAGATGTCAAGCTTGAGCCTCTCGTAGGAATGATGTTGATGAAATGTTCGGCCGGACTCAAATGAATTGATTGGATCAATGTCATTTGGATTATCAACATATTCAGAATCGAGAAAGTATTGAACAAAGACAAGTTGACTTGTTGACCATGACTTGTGTTCAATGACATTGTGAACAAAGGGATTATGACATATTCTAAAAGGAATGCGAACTTGTATCTAGTTATACTATTTGGGTAGGTATGACGGTTTGCTAGAACCTAATCATATCTTATGGTTTCATGTTTGAACCCATTGCAACTTAGTATAATCCTAGAGGGTCACACACAATAGAACGAATCTTTAAAAGGACTATATTGGAATTTTGGAAAATTCTGGGAATCTGGGGAAGTGGGCGACCGCACAGTGTGGACTGGGCGGCCGCACACTTAGCTCAGTTTTGTACCAGTTTGTTTCAGATTGTTGTGCGACCGCACAGTGGCTTTTGGGCGGCCGCACAGTGATGTCGGGGGGCAGATTCCTAATTTGATTAGGAAACGAATTTTGGACGGATTTTGACACAAGTTTCCTATTTGGAATAGGTCCTACTTGTCTATAAAAGACCAAAATTTGGCCAGCACTCTTAACCATTGATTTTGTGAGTCTCAAAGAGTTTGAGAGAGGTTTTATTTTGTTCCAAGATATCTCTTGATTGAAGAACAAAATAATACACAATTAAAATTCCATATAGTCATATTAAATTGTGAAAGTGTGTTTCATAATTTTGGTCTAGCAACCAAGATCAAGAAGCTCCTTTGATATTCGTTCGTGGTGTGGATACCGCTAGAGGGTGAAGCTCATCATCTTCAAAGTTCGTGGTCTTACTTTCTTCGTGATCAAGCTTCAATATCTCCACCAAGTTTAAAGACCAAACTCAAAGTCATCAAGGGTTAGTTTTTCCTCTATTCATGTTGTGATATTTGATTTAATCATATGAATGGATCTATGGGCTTTGGGTTTCAAAAATTTTAAATGCTAAATTCCGCTGCGCATGTTACTCTGAAACCCAACAATTTCGACCAGTGAAGCGATGGTGGCTAGTGCATCAGCAAAACAGTTTTTGTCCCTTGGCAGGTAGTTGAAGGTGATTTCTTGAAACTGTTCAACCAACTCCTCGAGATGTTGACCATACCGTTGCAGAATCGAGTCTTGAATCTTCCACTTTCCAGATGTCTGGTTGATGATGAGCAAGGAATCACCAAATACCTCTAAACTTGTGACATTTCTCTCGAGGGCTGCTTCGAGCCCCGCTATGCATGCTTCGTACTCAGCGATGTTGTTGGTGGCTTCAAATTCGAGGCGGATAGCGATTGGAGTATACATGTCCTTTGGATAAAAAGTAACATCCCTATGCCATATCCATGCTTATTGGCTGCGCCATCGAAAAAAAGTTGCCACTTATTTTCTTCTGTTGTAGCGCAAATTAAATGCTCGTCGGGGAACTGTACATCTTCCCCCTTCACTTCGTCACACGGAAATTCAGCAAGCTGATCACTGAACACTTTCCCCCTGATGGATTTGAGTGTAACGTAAGTGATATCGTAGCCGGCGAGAATGAAATACCATTTGGCTATTCTTGTTGATATGAAAGGCTTCTCGAAGATGTAGCGGAGCGGGTACACTTTAGCTACCAACTTGATTGGGAAGGCCTCCATGTAATGCTTGAGCTTTTGAGTAACCCAAACCAATGCAGCACAAGACTTCTCTAAGACAGAGTAGTTCTTTTCAGCTCCTTGAAACCGGCGGCTGACAAAGTAGATAGCATTCTCTTTTGTGGAGTCTCGTTGTTCTTGTGCTAACATAGCCCTAGGGCTTCATCATTGACAGTGAGATAGAGCAAGAGAGGCTTCTCTTTATGCGGTGGAACCAAAACTGGAGGGCATGTCAAGTAATGCTTCACTTGATCGAAGGCTTCTTGGCAAGCATCGGTCCATTCTAGAGCCACATTCTTTTTGAGTAGCTTGAAGATCGGCTCACACATGAAGTGAGTTGGTGCACAAATCGACTGATGTATTGAAGTCTACCCATGAAACCTTTGATTTCCTTCTGCGTCTTTGGAGGAGGCATGTCAATGATTGCCTTGATCTTGGAGGGATCGGCTTCAATTCCCCTCTCAGTGACCATGTAACCGAGAACCTTTCCTCTGACGACCCCAAAAGTGCACTTTGTGGGATTGAGTCTCATGTTGTGCTGTCGAAGTCTTTCAAAGAATTTGCGAAGATCGATCAAATGTTGACCGTTGGTTCCTTTCGAATGGATGATCATGTCGTCTACATAGACCTCGATCTCTTTATGAATCATGTCATGGAATAGATCCATAACAGCCCTTTGGTAGGTAGCCCCAGTGTTCCTTAGTCCGAACGGCATGACTGTGTAGCAGAAAGTGCCCCACGATGTTATGAAAGATGTCTTGTGTTGGTCCTCTTCGTACATGAGAATCTGATTGTAACCGGCAAAACCGTCCACAAATGAGCGGACTTCATAGTTGGCAGTCGAATCGACGAGCATGTCGATGTTTGGTAGTGGAAAATCATCTTTCGGGGAAGCTTTGTTCAAATCAAGGAAGTCCACACAAACCCGAACCTTGCCGTTTGCCTTTCTGACTGTCACAATGTTGGCTAGCCAAGTCGGATACTCAATGACTTTGATGAAACCCACACTGAGGAGCTCTTCAATCTCTTCTTTGACTTGTAGAGACCATTCTGGCTTGATCTTTCTGAGCTTCTGCTTTACTGTCCTGGCGTCCTCTCTGATCGGAATTCTGTGCTCAGCGACCTTTCTGTCCAAACCCGGCATGTCTTTGTACGACCATGCAAATACATCTACAAATTCCCTGAGCAGTGCAGTCAATCTGTCTTTGTCTTCCCCCTTGAAGAAGCTGCCAATCTTTGTTTCTTTCGGCTCTTCGTCGGTACCCAGATTAACAACATGCAATTCCTCATCAGCCCCTGGACCATTTTCACCACGACAATGAACCTGTTGAGCTAGTTCATTTATGTATGTTATGTTTTCGTGGTCTATTTCGTCATAATTTGAATCGTTATTAACTTGTTCATTAAGTTCGTTATTAGTTAATTCATCATTTATGATGTTTGCAATCTCGGGGTACTCAGAAATATCGAATTTTTCATTAGCAAAGAAAGGAAACACACGCTCGGCTATTGCCTCCATATCCTCTTGGGTGAGGGTATTAGAAACACTCTCGGACTCGAAAGTAAGTGTGATCTGCTCTTCCTTTGTTGATGTACGGGGTATGCAACCCATTTCTCGGATCAAGAAATCCTCAGATACTATGGGCCCCTTCGTTAAATACCAGTTGTTGATTGGCTCGGAGCTTGGCGGGATCTCACTGATGGTTTCCTTTCTGACGACGGTGTCGTAGATGGCGTTGACTTGACAATCGTCCATGATGGCAAATTCTTCGAACATGGAGGCTAGATCGGATAGTTCTTCCCCCACGGTAATCTCTAACTCGGACTCTATAGTCACTTTCTTGCCCCACCACTCTCGGGGTGACATTGGAGTAGGTTCCCTTTCTTGTGTCGGAATTTCACAATCAGTGAAAACTCGAGACCGGGCTTTCTGACGCCCTTGTTATTAAACCATGGTTCGGGAAAGATCATGTACGGAACATCTTCCCCTTGGCGAACAAAATAACCGTTCAGTGTGTTGCGGTAAGGCCTCAAGTTAGGGATTTCATATTATCGAACTTCTTTGCGAGCTCGGGTTTTTTGACTCTTGACTGCTTGCTCGTATTTCAAGTCATCTTTGGTAAGCTTGTATCCCAAACCAAACTTGTTCTTGACAAAAGGAACTTCTACGGGGTGCAATATCCCTTGTTGATGCTTCCCTAGGCCTAGACCGGGAAAGTGATTCATGTTCCTCATCATGCGGAGGATTTTAGGATTGTTGAGGGTCCATTGTCCGTTTCCCCTTCTTTGTCGATGGTGTTGACGCCAGAGAGAGTGGCATCTTCTATCCCGTGTTGAACTTGGTGAACGGGTTGTCCCCATTTCTGTGGATAGTGACATTCTCGGCCATGACGGTGACTATCTCTTCCCCATTTCTGATCTTGACACATTGATGGAGAGTGGAAGGGACCGCATTGGAACTGTGGATCCATGGTCGGCCCAGAAGCAAGTTGAATGAAGCAGGGACATTAAGTACTTGGAATGGGACGGACATGATCATGCTTCCAAATTCAATATCAACTTCTATCATTCCCATGATTGTACGGGCAGTGCTGTCGTACCCTCTAATGACTTGGGCGGAGGGTTGTAAATCGGAGATTTTGAGCCCCAGTATGCCCATGACTCGGCTAGGCATTAAGTTGAGTGCAAAACCACCGTCTACTAGAACTCTTGAGATGGGTCTCCCCCTTACCCTTACTTTGAGGTAGATGGCTTCATTGTGTTCGGACCCAAATGGCGGGAGGTCCATGTCGGCAAAAGTGATGAAATTTCCGAAGTGAATGTGACCTATCATTGCTGTGAGGTCCTCGGGAGTCGTGTCGGGAGAGACTGATGTGTCATCCAAGTTCTTGATGACGAGGTCTCGGTGTTTATTTGATGATGCAATAAGGTCCCAGATGGATATGTTGGCTTGCGTCTTCTTGAGTTGTGTTAACAAAGGATCTTCGGGTACGTCGCGTGATTGCGATCTTTGAGAAGAGGTGTTGGTTGCTGCGTTATTGGGAGGGATTGTGCTCGTTGTTACTCGGCCACTGCGAGTGAGCACGTTCACGGTCCCGTGTAGCTTCTTCTTCCTATTCTCTAAGACTTCCCTCATAATCTCATCATAAGTCACAACATAACAAGAATTATCAAGTTTATTTATATCATCGGAGCCCTCATTCACAATTGGGATCGAATGAGTGGTTCTTTTAAACTCTCCTACCTCTATTACATTGACACCACCCTCATTAGGGATTATGAATTCCTTCTTGTCTATGAGGTCTTGGATGGTGTTGCGGATGGATAAGCAATCCTCGGTGAGGTGGTCGGTGCATTGATGGTAGTCACACCATTTGTGGTGGGCATGATTGGGACGGAGCGGTTGTGGTTGCTTATACCCTTGAAGAGGAGTGATTTGCCCCTTGGACTTTAGAGCTTCATAGGCCTCGGTGATGGTCATGCCATTGAGAGGAGTGTAGACGCGGTCGTTTTGGAACCGCTTGCCTTGTGGTGGAGGGACCTTCTTGTAATTCCCCTTGTCGGTAGTAACGGCATTGACAGAAGCCTCTTTGTTTGAATTAGAGGCGGCCTTGTAACGATAGGTAGGAGTGGACTTCTTAATCTCTTTGAGCAAGTCATCCATGCGTACCCCCGCCTCATACATTTGGGAGAAGTCGGAGTAGCAAGCCCCACTTAGGTGGGTGCGGAGATCAATCTTGAGACACTTGAGAAAGATGTCCATTTGCTCTTTTGTGTTTGGCCTCTCAACAATTTCAGAGATCTTGTCATTCCATCTCCTTGTGAAGTCAATGAACGACTCGTTGTCTCTTTGGGTGGTGTTCTCGAGCTCTTTCCTTGTGGGCCAGTGAGTGGTGTTGCCTTGATATTGATTTTTGAAGGCAAGCATAGCGGCATCCCAATCAAGACGGACAGTGAGCGGGAGAGTTGCATACCAATCCTTTGGGGAGACCTTCTTCGGAACCATAGCCCAAATGTAAGTCTCTATGTGAGCCATCAGGCATGAGTTGCCCTTAAACTTGCTAATGTCGGGCATCTTGAATTTTTCGGGGAGAGCGGCCATCATGCTCATGAGGATGGATGACTGATAAGGCTGTGTTGGAGCCTTTTCCCATGTTGAGGCCGTCAAATTTCTGATCAATGTAGGCCATGATGGAATCGACCATTTTGGGGTCGTTGTTGTCGGTGCTTGGTCCTCCCACCTTTTTGGTACGGGCACTGACATATGGGATTTCAAACAAACCCTCGGTCCACTCGGATTCCTCATTGTCATTAACCCCCTTTTTCTTGGAGAGCTTGAGGAGCTTGGCTTTCAATTGGTCAACCTCGGCCTCGTGGGCCTCTCTTTGACTGTCGACATGAGCTTGCCACAAGGCTTCTTTGGTTTGAGCCTCATTGTAGAGAGTGGTGACTTGTTGTTGAAGAGTTTGGACCATGGCAGAGAGTTGCTCGAGAGTCATGGCGTTGTTGGTGCTGGAGTCGCCGGCCATTGATGATGCAGAAGCTGTTGGAGTGATCGGTTCACGAACAAGCCGGTTGGATGAATTCCTGTAGATGCGGAGAGTACCAATCGGACCTATAATTGGAGAAGTAGCCCTTGTCAGTCTCGGTTCACACTTTCGGTCCATGAAGAGGTTGAGAACACACAGTTGGGCACACGACTCGAACCACATAAGAAAAAGACTCTTTTTTTTTTTTTTATAAGTCGGAGGGAACGGGTCCCTTTTGGGGTTTCTAAGAAGATAATGGAATCGTCACACTAGTATATAGACCATCCCGCGGTCCCATATACTCATCGGATTCCATCACGTTTGTGAATCCTACATGTGTCGGGATTAAACTAAATTAATGTAGTAAAGCATACATGCGGGGACGGATTTTTTATTTTCGTCCAAAATAACCACTTTTGGGGACGGATTTTTATTGCGTCCGTAACAACAAGTTGGCATGTATGATTTGAAAACACTAGTTTAGGGAAATCTCGGTACATGGAAACCGACTTGGTCACGGAGTGTTAGACCCTAACTAGAATTGTGTGGTTTGTGCTCGGCTAAAGAGAGGCTTAAAGGTCACCCCCGGCATGTAGTCATGAACTACGCCACGGGCTGAGGTTTACCGCTTCGAAAGAGTCAAGGTCGAGTGGAGATTGAAACTTTCTAGGACGGGCCTCGACGGGTTTGGGGTTGGACTTGTGCGACTCGATAGTGAGCAATTTATAGGAGTAATGTACATGTAGTGTGAGGTCTATCACGTGACAAATTTTTTTTATTTTTTTATTTTTTTGAAAAGAAAAGATAAAAAAACACATAAGCACGTAAATTACAACTCCCGAATCACCCGTGTGACCGGTAAATAAACACAAAATTAAACAGTCCAAGGGTTCAATTCTGTTCTGATGCAGGCAACTGTGCCCACACCCCACTATTCTGTTCGGTCACTGAAACCTGTTCTTGCCCTGGAAATTGGCCCAGAAGCGCGCCTCGGACTGGTGTTGTGGGAAGCGCGCGCCTGGCGCATTGTATCTGGGAGGCGCCCGCTTCTGGGCTAACCTGTCAGATTATCAGAAACTTATGGACTCAGGGGATTGCCCTGGTCCTGATTATGTGGTGAAACCCCTGCAATGTTTGTTAGCACGAAATAATAGGAAGAACACATGGAAGGCGGGCGATTCTGGAATTTGACGTGGGACGCACGCGCTTTGGACCATGAAGGTCCGAGGCGCGCGCTTCCCATATCAATTTCCAGAATGCCCAGAAGAGTGAATTATGAACAGAAACACAAGTTTAACCCTCAAGCAGTCCCTAGCAGAGTCGCCACTGTAGATACCCCGGGGAACCACGGCTTGGCTAGAGCGGTGAATTACCTAGGATGTCTAATTGATTTTAAGAGTCGCCACCCACATTTTAGAGGAACGCGATAAAACCTAATGTTTATGAGCCTAAGTTTGATTTACGAAAACAGAGATTCTTTGGGATGAGGGGTTCGGGGGTTAGGTTACAAAATGGGAAGTACTTAAACACCCATTTCGCCCGAGCAAAGTCGGTCTTGTTTGTTCATAATTCACTTTAAAGATAAATGTGTTCTTCCTATTTGAATGATGATAAAAAAGGGGTTTTAAAGTTTAAAATGTAGGGAGATGACTCCTAGGCCAATTCAATGTAATGAAAGGACCATTGGTGTCATGTCCCAAGTGGTTTTGGGGTGATTGCACATTTGATTGGAGGAGAAGAAGAAAGTTTAAGACATTTACCTAGAGTATCCTTCAAAGAGAACCTCTTGAAAAGCCTTGAAGAAGAGGTTGAATACTTAGTTGACAAAGGTCTAAAAGAAGTCCCAAGGAAAAGTCTAGAATAGAAGTGATGAAAAAGGTCCCTTCCAATGATGGATTGGAGGGGTTTTTATAGTTGAAAGAGGGTAGTTTTTGGAGCCAAACGGAGTCTCCAAGAAATCTTTCCCGGGAAAAAACATGTATAATGAGCAAGGGAGAGATTCTTGGGCAGAATCTGTAACTGACACACCCCAGAAGCGCGCGCATCCCACCTAGGCGGCGGAAGGCGCGCGCGTCTGGCCTCAAGAGGCGGAGGCGCGGACTCTGAAAAGCAATTTTTGACATAATGGACTAGAAAGTTAGAACTTTATTCAGTTTAGTCCCGGGACTTAACGGAGTCCGTCTGGAACTTAACCAAAGTAACAGAAACTAACAGAAAACACTTAAAAGAGGGAGAAACACAAAATCAAGTGTGCAATCGGGGTGAGCGGTCCAAGGCGGGGTGTCTACACCGCCCCCTCGAGAGTAAGAGGAAAGCATTGAGCCATCACTTTTGAGGAGACCTTCTTCGGAACCATAGCCCAAATGTAAGTCTCGATGTGAGCCATCGGGCATGAGTTGCCCTTGAACTTGCTAATGTCGGGAATTTTGAACTTGTTGGGGAGAGCGGCCATCGTGCTCATGAGAATGGTTGACTGATAAAGGCTTGTGTTGGAGCCTTTTCCCATGTTGAGGCCATCAAATTTCTGATCAATATAGGACATGATGGAATCGACCATTTTGTGGTTGTTGTTGTCGGTGCTTGGCTCCCCCACTTTTTTGATACGGGTACTAACATATGGGCTTTCAAACAAACCTTGGGTCCATTCGGATTCCTCATTGTCGTTCATGTCACGACCCGAAAACCCGTCTCTATTTTATTATTAAAAAAAAATAATTATTTATTTATTTATTTGATTATTTATTTATGTGCACATTTTATATCTCATAATATTAATTTGTGCCTAGCATTATTTGGTTGATATTGTGTTAAGTGGGTAGTAGGGAATTAAATTGGTAGAAGGGTGATTTGGGTCTATTTGTGCTAGGTAGAAGAGGAGGGGGTCTTAGTGTAAGTTTTTAAAATCATCTCCTACTCCCTCCCTACTCTTCCTTCTCCCTCACTCTCTTCCTCACCACACACACTGCATTCTCTCTCCTCCATTTGTGGAAAGGTAAGAACTCTCTCATTCTTCCTTCATTTTGATCATCTTCCTCCCTCTATTTCTTAGTGCTCATTTTATGAAATGTGTTTAGATCGTCGATAGGATCGTGTAGAGCCAAAAATATTCGAATTCTGTCATCTTTCAAAAATTCAAGTAAGTTTACTTTCCCCCATTTTTATGTTAAAATGCTCATGCTATGTTCATATGATGATTTAGATGATATACATTGATCCTTGGTTGAGTTTTGAAGTGTTTGATTGATTACTCATTTTGTGATATTTGATAAAGAGTTCATTATTGATTTATGGGATTTAATCTTGGTTTGGGTTGATAGATGATGTTGTTTTGGTCCCTCTTAAGCTTAAATGTTGTTTGGGTACCTTGTTGATCTTGTGAGAAGTGTTGATTTTGGTTGATTTGGAAAATGGTGAGAAACTTTGATAAACCCAGCTGAGAATCCCTCCCAGCCCGTCGACCAGGCGCCCGCCCGGGTTAACCCAGGCGCCCGCCTACCTGGATTTTTCCATCGGCCAAACCTTCTGGCCAAATAAGCGCCCGCCCGACCACTACCACGCGCCCGCCCGCCCTAGTTCTGGAAATCTGTCTTTTTTCTTATTTAAACTAGGTTGTTCCCTTAGTTTAAGGTTTTATTACTCTAATTAACTTAAGTTAACATCGTGGAACACTTTATTAATTGGAATTGGTTCCTTTGTGAATAAATATGTTATGGAATTTGATTAAGTATCGTTTTGGGAATGTTGGCCACCTTTGATGTATTGTTTGGATTGGTTTACCTTTGTGGTGATTTATTTGGAATGGTTCCCTACTTTGGAATCATTAGTTGTTTATTTAAGCTAGTATTTATTACTTGGCATTTATTTGAAAGTCCAGCTGGTATATGTGGTTGTGTCGGGCGATGGGAATGTTATAATGGCTCCGAGCCAAGTTCATTATAATGTGACCATTGTTTTGCCCTTATTTTCCTCTTCCATATTGGCCTTGGTTGAGATGAGCTAGCTTCCTTCGAGAAGTAGTCTAGCTAAATTTTGGAGTATGACTTTGTGTCATGACTCCCGTCCTTTGTGACATGTTACTATTGGTTATGGTTCCGGTACCGGGGTTTTCTCTTCAGCTTTTATGCTACTATGAAGATGTTGATTGGTTTATTGTTGAAGCTGCGCAGCGATCCTTTATTTGGTTCTATCAGTTGGGAAACCTTGGCTAATATCCTTTGTTATTTGTTTATTTCCGCTGCTATCTGTTAACTGCTATTTCTATGTGCTATATGTGATTTATTATTGTTTATTGCATCTTAGCATGTCATGTAGTTGCATTAGTAACTTATTGAGATTTATCTCACCCCCTTTCTTTTATCTTTGTTTTTCCTTAACCCCCCCCCCCCCAGGAGGAAAGGATTAGTACTCGCTGATCACGAGGAGGACGTCGAGTGTGGAAGTAGCTTTTGGGAAGGTTGTTTCGGTTTACATTATTTAAATGTATAACCTTTGGGATAGTGTCCAACATTGATGTCATTAAGAATTGTGTATTTTGTATTTTTGAGTATAAGCTTGTGGAGCTTATACTAGTTGTATTTTGTTGTTGTCAAGCTTGGATTTATAAAACTTGTCCTATCATCTTTTGGTATAAAATGGAATTTTTATCTTTAGTATTTTGGTAATTGTGTGTTAAGTCGACGTCCAGTTCCCGTGCTCTTGGCCCGCGGGGTCGGGGTCGCGACAGTTGGTATCAGAGCTATGGTTTAGCTCTAAGTTTAAGTATAGGTGGACTAGTATGACCTAGAAGGGTAGTTGTGTTCGGAGTGAGTAACGGTTGATGTTTTATGCAGGTATTTGTTCAACATGGCAAGAAGAAAAAGTGGTGAAGGTAACGCCGGAACTTCAAATCAGAATGAAACAAGAGATGAAGCCCGTGCAATGTTTCAGGGTATGTTTGAGGCGGCCATGAAAGCTATTCATGACCAAGGGCTGAGAGTAGAGCAAGCACCACCACCCCGATACGGTTTGGAGCAATTCTTGAAACTAAAACCGGCGGAGTATAATGGGGAACCCGATGTGAAGAAGGCCGAGCTATGGATAGAATCTATGGAGAAAATTTACGATGTCTTTGGTTGCACTGGTGAGGATAAGGTCCGATTTGCGGCCTATAAGCTTGTGGGTACCGCCGAGCATTGGTGGAAAGGGATTAAAGATAGTTGGGACGAGACTAATACACCGTATGCGTGGGAATTGTTTGTGCGGAAATTCAAAGAGCATTTTATTCCGGTAGTTGATCAGAACTGGAAGGAGATCGAGCTTCTCAATTTGGACCAAGTCTTGTTGTCCGTGGCTCAATACTCGGCTAAGTTCACAGAATTAGCCAGGTACTGTGACTATCTTGTGAGGACGGAGGAGCAGAAAGCAATGAGGTTCATCCGAGGTTTGAAGACATCTATCCGGACTCAGCTTATAGCTCAGAGGATTCTGACATTCCAGGATGCCATGGATCGTGCATACCTAATCGAGCAAGACATTGGGGAACATAAGAGGAGGACCGAGGTCGCAAACACGGGTAAGCAAGGGGGCCATACCAAGTCACAACCACATCAGCGTTCAGACAACCGAGGTAATTCGGGAGGACCATCTCAGTTTAGAGGACAAACCGTACCAAGGAATTCGGGTACTACTCCGGGGAACCAAAATAGAGGGCTTTGCACCTATTGTCAGAGGGAAGGCCATTCAGAGGACCGGTGTTGGAAGAAGCAAGGAAAATGTACCAATTGTGGTCAGTTGGGGCACTTTGCTAGAGATTACTCGAGAAACAGAGGTCAACCATCGGGGGTAGGAGCTGGTGCTCCACAGGGTCAGAAAAGAGATGCTGCGGGAAAGCCCAAGGTCCAAGGAAGGGTATTTGCCATGAATCAACAACAAGCTACCGATGATCCTTCTGTTATTGGAGGTATTGTTTCTGTGTCTAATGTGAGCGCTCGTGCGTTAATAGATCCAGGATCATCGCATTCTTACATTTCTGTGCAATTTGCTTCTTTGCTAAATGCTGCATTTGAGTCTTTACCTTATGTGCTAGCGGTGTCGACCCCTATAGGAGAATGTTTGGTGACCGATAGAGTATTTCGTGATTGTGATGTGCTTATATGTGGTCGTCTCTTGTGTGCGGATTTGGTAGTCCTTCCGATTCAAGACTTTGATGTTATTTTGGGTATGGATTGGTTGAGCAAGTTTTATGCTTCTGTTAATTGTCGTAAGAAAGCCGTTACTTTTTCTATTCCCAATATGCCTAAGTTTGTTTTTGAGGCTAGTCTTTTTAGTAGAAAAATTCGTTTAATTTCTTATGTGAAGCGAGAAAATTATTGCATCGTGGTTGTGAGGGTTACTTGGCTAGTGTGCTTGATACCAAGAAAGAATCACCTGGTTTGGAAAGTGTTCGGGTAGTTAGAGAATTTCCTGACGTCTTCTCTTCTGAGTATGAGATGCCGCCCGATCGAGAGATAGAGTTCTGTATAGATCTTCTACCAGGTACAGCTCCGATTTCGAAAGCACCTTATAGAATGGCCCTAGCAGAGTTGAAAGAATTGAAGGTTCAGTTGCAGGAGTTGCTTGATAGAGGGTTTATTCGACCTAGTATTTCCCCGTAGGGAGCACCGGTTTTGTTTGTGAGAAAGAAAGACGGTTCATTGAGGTTGTGTATTGATTACCGAAAGTTGAATCAGGTAACGGTGAAGAACAAATATCCTCTACCGCATATTGATGATTTATTCGATCAACTTCAAGGGTCGGTAGTATTTTCTAAACTTGATTTGAGGAGTGGGTACCATCAACTGAAGATTCGATCGGATGATATTCCGAAGACTGCTTTTCGCACTCGTTATGGTCATTATGAATTATTGGTTATGCCGTTTGGGTTGACTAATGCACCGGCCGTGGTTATGGATTTGATGAACCGAATCTTCCATCCTTATCTTGACTCGTTTGTAGTAGTTTTCATCAATGATATTCTTGTCTATTCTAAATCTCGAGAGGAACACGAGCAACATCTGAGGACAGTTTTATCAGTTCTTGCAAAGGAACAGTTGTTCGCGAAGTTTAGTAAGTGTGAATTTTGGCTCGAGAAAGTTTCATTTCTGGGGCATGTTATTTCTAAAGATGGGATTTCTGTGGATCCTTCGAAGATAGAAGCTATTGTTGATTGGAAGAAGCCCGAGACAGTGACTGAGATTAGAAGTTTTTTGGGGTTAGCCGGATATTACAGGAGGTTTATAGAAGGGTTTTCGCAGATTGCTTCACCGATGACACAGTTGACCCGAAAGAATGTTCCGTTTGAGTGGACCGAAAAATGTAATAACAGTTTTGAGGAATTGAAGAAGAGGTTAACTACTGCACCGATTCTTGCATTACCGAATGGGAACGATGACTTAGTGATCTATAGTGATGTATCGAAAGAAGGCTTGGGTTGTGTTTTAATGCAGAATGGGAAAGTGATCGCGTATGCTTTGAGGAAGTTGAGTCCGAGTGAACAAAATTATCCTACTCATGATATGGAATTGGCAACTATCGTATTTGCTCTTCAGAAGTGGAAGCACTACCTTTACGGAGCAAAATTTGAGATTTTCACGGATCACAAGAGTTTGAAGTATCTTTTCTCTCAGAAGGAACTTAATAACCGACAGCGTCGATGGATGGAACTTTTGAAGGACTATGATTGTAAGATATCCTATCATCCCGGAAAAGCTAATGTTGTAGCCGATGCGATTAGTAGAAAATCTTATGTGGATTCGATGATGGTTCGAGAGTGGAAAATGCTTGAGGTTGTTCGAGATTGGTGTCCTCGTGAGTCGAGACATGGGGCTATTTTTGCGAATATTAGGGTATCTCCGACCTTAATTCAAAGAATAAAGGAAGCTCATAAAGAAGATCCCGAGTTAGTGAAAATAATGGGTAAATTGAAGGAGAAGAACTTCGAGGATTTTTCTATCAGTCCGGTTGGAGTATTGACTTTTCATGGATGTTTGTGTGTACCCAACGTTGACGGTATAAAGAGGCAAGTTTTAGATGAGGGTCATAAATTGAGATATACTATTCATCCGGGTAGTACGAAGATGTACCAAGATCTGAAACAACAATTTTGGTGGAACAACATGAAGAGAGAAATAGCTGAGTATGTATCGAAGTGTTTAACATGTCAGCAGGTCAAAGCTGAGCATCAGAGATCCCCAGGACTACTTCACCTATTAGAGATTCCGGAGTGGAAATGGGAACATGTGACTATGGATTTTGTTACGGGGCTACCTCGTACCCGTAGGAAGTTTGACAGTGTTTGGGTGATCGTGGATAGACTGACCAAGACTGCTCATTTCTTACCGATTGATATCAGATACTCGATGGAAAAGATTGCGACCCTTTATATTAATGAGATTGTGAGATTGCATGGGGTTCTGGTTAGCATTGTGTCGGATCGTGATCCGAGGTTTACCTCTAGATTCTGGAAAGCGTTACAGGAAGCTTTGGGTACCGATTTGAGATTCAGTACAGCTTTTCACCCTCAGACTGACGGTCAATCCGAGAGGACTATTCAGATTTAGAGGATATGTTGCGAGCTTGTTCGATAGACTTTTCTGATTCTTGGGATGTTCATTTACCTCTAGTAGAGTTTTCTTATAATAACAGTTATCAGGCTAGCATCGAGATGGCTCCTTACGAGGATTTATATGGGAGAAAGTGTAGATCGCCTATCTGTTGGGATGAAATCGGGGAAGCGAAGATATGGGGTATCGATTTGGTTCAGAATTCAGTTGAGAAAGTCAAAATCATTCGGGATCGATTGAAGACAGCCCAGAGTCGACATAAGAGCTATGCAGACCACCGAAGACGTGATCTTAATTTTCAGACCAGAGATTTTGTGTTCTTATAGGTGTCTCCGAAGGTTGGTATTCCAAGGTTTGGGAAGAAAGGTAAATTGTCTCTGAGGTTTATAGGGCCGTTCGAGATTTTGGAAAAAGTGGGACTTCTTGCTTATCGACTCGCATTTCCATCTTCTCTTGACCGGTTGCATAACGTCTTCCAAGTTTCTATGCTTCGAAAGTAATTTCATGACCCATCTCTCGTGTTACCGAGGGTACCCGAGGATATAGAGCCCGACATGTCATATGAGGAACGACCGGTTCGGATTCTAGATACTAAAGTCCAAGAGTTAAGGAATAAAGGAATTGCGTTGGTTAGAGTGCTATGGCGGAATCACAATGTCGAAGAGTCGACGTGGGAGCTTCGAGAAGAGATGGAACGGAAATATCCGTGGCTTTTTGTTTCGGGTAAGTATCTTTAAAATTCAGGTCGAATTTTCTTTAAGGAGGAGTGAATGTCACGACCCGAAAACCCGTCTCTATTTTATTATTAAAAAAATTTATTATCTATTTATTATTTGATTATTTATTTATGTGCGCATTTTATATCTCATAATATTAATTTGTGCCTAGCATTATTTGGTTGATATTGTGTTAAGTGGGTAGTAGGGAATTAAATTGGTAGAAGGGTGATTTAGGTCTATTTGTGCTAGGTAGAAGAGGAGGGGGTCTTAGTGTAAGTTTTTAAAATCATCTCCTACTCCCTCCCTACTCTTCCTTCTCCCTCACTCTCTTCCTCACCACACACACTGCATTCTCTTTCCTCTATTTGTGGAAAGGTTAGAACTCTCTCATTCTTCCTTAATTTTGATCATCTTCCTCCTCTATTTCTTAGTGCTCATTTTATGAAATGTGTTTAGATCGTCGATAGGATCGTGTAGAGCCAAAAATATTCGAATTCCGTCATCTTTCAAAAAATCAAGTAAGTTTACTATCCCCCATTTTTATGTTAAAATGCTCATGCTATGTTCATATGATGATTTAGATGATATACATTGATCCTTGGTTGAGTTTTGAAGTGTTTGATTGATTACTCATTTTGTGATATTTGATAAAGAGTTCATTATTGATTTATGGGATTTAATCTTGGTTTGGGTTGATAGATGATGTTGTTTTGGTCCCTCTTAAGCTTAAATGTTGTTTGGGTACCTTGTTGATCTTGTGAGAAGTGTTGATTTTGGTTGATTTGGAAAATGGTGAGAAACTTTGATAAACCCAGCTGAGAATCCCTCCCAGCCCATCGACCAGGCGCCCGCCCGGGTTGACCCAGGCGCCCGCCTACCTGGCTTTTTCCTTCGGCCAAACCTTCTGGCCAAATAAGCGCCCGCCCGACCCCTACCACGCGCCCCGCCCGCCCTGGTTCTGGAAATCTGCCTTTTTGCTTGTTTAAACTAGGTTGCTCCCTTAGTTTAAGGTTTTATTACTCTAATTAACTTAAGTTAACATCGTGGAACACTTTATTAATTGGAATCAGTTCCTTTGTGAATAAATATGTTATGGAATTTGATTAAGTATCGTTTTGGGAATGTTGGCCACCTTTGATGTGTTGTTTGGATTGGTTTACCTTTGTGGTGATTTATTTGGAATGGTTCCCTACTTTGGAATCATTAGTTGTTTATTTAAGCTAGATTTTATTACCTGGCATTTATTTAAAAGTCCAGCTGGTATATGTGGTTGTGTCGGGCGATGGGAATGTTATAATGGCTCCGAGCCAAGTCCATTATAATATGACCATTGTTTTACCCTTATTTTCCTCTTCCAGATTGGCCTTGGTTGAGATGATCTAGCTTCCTTCGAGAAGTAGTCTAGCTAACTTTTGGAGTATGACTTTGTGTCATGACTCCCATCCTTTGTGACATGTTACTATTGGTTATGGTTCCGGTACCGGGGTTTTCTCTTCAGCTTTTATGCTACTATGAAGATGTTGATTGGTTGATTGTTGAAGCTGCGCAGTGATCCTTTATTTGGTTCTATCAGTTGGGAAACCTTGCTAATATCCTTTGTTATTTGTTTATTTCCGCTGCTATCTGTTAACTGCTATTGCTATGTGCTATATGTGATTTATTATTGTTTATTTTCCTCTTCCGGATTAGTACTCACTGATCACGAGGAGGACGTCGAGTGTGGAAGTAGCTTTTGGGAAGGTTGTTTTGGTTTACATTATTTAAATGTATAACCTTTGGGATAGTGTCCAACATTGACGTCATTAAGAATTGTGTATTTTGTATTTTTGAGTATAAGCTTGTGGAGCTTATATTAGTTGTATTTTGTTGTTGTCAAGCTTGGATTTATAAAACTTGTCCTATCATCTTTTGGTATAAAATGAAATTTTTATCTTCAGTATTTTGGTAATTGTGTGTTAAGTCAACGTCCAGTTCGCGTGGTATTGGCCCGCGGGGTCGGGGTCGCGACAGTTCACCCCCTTGTTCTTGAAGAGGTTGATGAGCTTGGCTTTCAATTGTTCGACCTCGGCCTCGTGGGCCGCTTGTTGACTGTCAACATGAGCTTGCCATAAACTCTCCTTGGTTTGAGCCTCTTGGTTAAGGGTAGAGACTTGTTGTTGGAGTGCTTCAACCATTGCAGAGAGCTGTTCGAGAGTCATGGTGTTGTTGGTGCTGGAGTCGCCGGCCATTGATGATGTAGAAGCTGTTGGAGTGATCGGTTCACTGACAAGCCTGTTGGATGAATCCCTGTAGACGCGGAGAGTACCATCGGACCTATAATTGGAGAAGTAATCCCTTGTTAGTCTCGGTTCACACTTCGGTCCATGAAGAGGTCGAGAACACACATTGGGGCACACGACTCGAACCACATAAAGAAAAACACTCTTTTTTTTATATATATAAGTCGGAGGGATGGGGTCCCTTTTGGGGTTTCTAAGAAGATAATGGAATCGTCACGCTAGTATATAGACCATCTCGCGGTCCCATATACTCATCGGATTCCATCACGTTTGTGAATCCTACACGTATCGGGATTAAACTAAATCAATGTAGTATAGCATACATGCGGGGACGGATTTTTTATTTTCGTCCAAATGACCACTTTTGGGGATGGATTTTTATTGCGTCCGTATCAACAAGTTGGCATGTATGATTTGAAAACATTAGTTTAGGGAAATCTCTGTACATGAAAACCGACTTGGTCACGCAGTGTTAGACCCTAACTAGAATTGTGTGGTTGGTGCTCAGCTAAAGAGAGGCTTAAAGGTCACCCCCGGCATGTAGTCTTGAACTACGCCACGGGCTGGGGTTATGGACTTGTGCGACTCGATAGTGAGCAAATGATAGGAGTAATGTGCATGTAGTGTGAGGTCTATCACGTGACAAAAAAATTTTATTTCTTTTTTTTTTTTTGAAAAGAAAAGATAAAAAAAAACACATAAGCACGTAAATTACAACTCCCGAATCACCTGTATGACCCGTAAATAAACACAAAATTAAGACAGTCCAAAGGTCCAATTCTGCTTTGATGTAGGCAACTGTGCCCACACCCACCCACTGTTCTGTTCAGTCCCTGAAACTCGTTCTTGTCCTGGAAATTGTCCCAGAAGTGCGCGCCTCAGGCTGGTGTGGTGGGAAGCGCGCGCCTGGCGCATTGTTCATGGGAGGCGCCCATTTCTGGGCTGACCTGTCAGATTATCAGAAACTTATGGACTCAGGGGATTGCCCTGGTCCTGATTGTGTAATGAAACCCCTGCAATGTTTGTTAGCATGAAAAAATAGGAAGAATGGGAAGAACACATGGAAGGTGGGCGATTCTGGAATGTGACGTGGGACGCGCGCGCTTTGGACCATGAAGGTCCGACGCACGCGCTTCCCATATCAATTTCCAGAATGCCCAGAAAAGTGAATTATGAACAAAAACACAAGTTTAACCCTCAAGCTGTCCCCAGCGGAGTCGCCACTGTAGATACCCCGGGGCGGAGGCTACGGCTTTAGGCTAGAGCGCGCGGATTACCCTAGGATGTCTAATTGTGTTTTAGAGTCGCCACCCACGTTTTGAGGAACGTAAGAAAACCTAATGTTTATGAGCCTAAGTTTGGATTTACAAAAACAGAGATTCTTTGGGATAAGGGGTTCGGGGGTTAGGTTACGAAATGGGAAGTACTTAAACACCCATTTTGCCCGAGCAGTGTCGGTCTTGTTTGTTCATAATTCACTTTAAAGATAGATGTGCTCTTCCTATTCGAATGATGATAAAAGGGGGTTTTATAGTTTAGAATGTAGGGAGATAACTCTAGGCCAATTCAATGTAATGAAAGGGCCATTGGTGTCATGTCCCAAATAGTTTTGGGGTGATTGCACATTTGATTGAAGGAGAAGAAGAATTAGAAGAATTAGAAGAAGAAGAAGAAGAAGAAGAAGAAGAAGAAGAAGAAGAAGAAGAAGAAGAAAAAGAAGAAGAAGAAGAAGAAGAAGAATAAGAAGAAGAAGAAGAAGAAGAAATAAAGAATAAAGTTAAGACATTTTACCTATATATCCTTCAAAGAGAACCTCTTGAAAAAGTCTTGAAGAAGAGGTTGAATACTTGAGAGAATATCTTTTGTATTGCCTAGAGCTTTGTTTAGATAAAGTCTAAGGTGGAAAAAGTCCTCCTCCAATGATGGATTGGATGGGTTTTTTATAGTTGAAAATGTGTGTGTTTTGGAGCCAAACGGAGTCTCCAAGATATCTTTCCCGAGCAAAATCATGTATAATGAGCAAGGGAGAGATTCTTGGGCAGAATCTGTAACTGACACACACCAGAAGCGTGCGCATCCCACCTAGGCGGCGGAAGGCGCGCGCGTCTAGCCTCAAGAGGCGGAGGCTGCGCGCGACGCTCTGAAAGGCAAATTTTGACAGAATGGACTAGAAAGTTAGAACTGTTATTCAGTTTAGTCCCTGGACTTAACGGAGCCCGTCTGTAACTTAACCAAAGTAACAGAAACTAACAGAAAAACACTTAAAAGGGGGAGGAAACACAAATCAAGTATGCAATCGGGGTGAGCGGTCCAAGGCGGGGTGTCTACACACATATCTGGCGTCTAGCTTTTGTAGTGCTATTCGGGTTTTCCCATTGCTGTTCTCGGGAAAGGTGTCGTTGTTGAGAAAATTCATGATGTCAGTGTACCACAGGGGGTTATCTTGGACTTCATTGATCTCAATGTTCATGCAGTATGCCGGACTGGTCCTTCTCGTAGACTTGAAGGGTTTCACCATTTTTCCTTTGGGCATCTCAACCAATGAGGCTATAGTAGCCAAAGCATCGGCAAAGCGGTTCTTGTCCCTTGGCAAATAGTTGAACGTGATGTCTTGGAATTGTTCAACCAATTCTTCGAGGTGTTGACCATACTGTTGGAGGGTCGGGTCTTGAATTCGCCATTTACCCGATGTTTGATTGATAAGGAGCAGGGAGTCACCAAAAACTTCTAGCTCTGTGACATTTCTTTCTAGGGCCGCTTCTAGCCCCGCTATGCATGCCTCATATTCGGCCATGTTGTTGGTAGCTTCGAACTCAAGACGGATGGCAATTGTAGTGTAGATGTCCATTGGATCAACAAGCAACATTCCTATCCCAAAACCATGTTTATTGGCGGCGCCATCGAAAAAGAGTTTCCACTTATTTTCCTCGGTTGTGGTGCAGACCAAGTGCTCGTCGGGAAAGTGTAAGTCCTCCCCCTTCACTTCGTCACACGGAAAATTCAGCAAGCTGATCACTGAACACTTTCCCTCTGATGGATTTGAGTGTGACGTAAGTGATATTATAGCCGGAGAGCATGAAGTACCACTTGGCTATCCTTGTTGACATGAAAAGTTTCTTAAAGATGTAGCGGAGTGGGTCCACTTTTGCTACTAGCTTGATTGGAAAGGCTTGTATGTAGTGTTTGAGCTTTTGAGTAACCCAAACTAGTGCTGCACATGACTTCTCTAAGACAGAGTAGTTCTTTTCACCTCCTTGAAATCGGCGACTGACAAAATAAATGGCATTCTCCTTTGTGGAGTCTCGTTGCTCTTGTGCTAGTATAGCCCCAAGGGCTTCATCATTCACTGTGAGGTAGAGTAAGAGAGGCTTCTCTTTGTGAGGTGGAACCAAGACTGGGGGGCATGTCAAGTAACGCTTTACTTGGTCGAAGGCTTCTTGGCAAGCGTCGGTCCATTCTAGAGCCACATTGTTCTTGAGTAGCTTGAAGATTGGCTCACACATGGAGGTAAGCTGATACACAAACCGACTGATGTACTAAAGTCTGCCCATGAAGCCTTTGATTTTTTTCTGCATCTTGGGAGGAGGCATGTCAATGATTGCCTTGATTTTTGAGGGATCTGCTTCAATACTCCTTTCTTTGACCATGTAGCCAAGAACTTTGTCTCGGATGACCCCAAACGTGCACTTTGCGGGATTGAGCCTCATCTTGTGTTGACGAAGCCTTTCAAAGAAATTGCGGAGGTAGATCAAGTGTTGACCGTCGGTCCCCTTCGAGTGGATGATCATGTCGTCCACGTAGACCTCGATCTCTTTGTCAATCATGTCATGGAACAATTCTGTAACAGCTCTTTGATAAGTAGCCCCAATGTTCCTTAACCCAAACGACATAACTGTATAGCAAAAGGTGCCCCACGGTGTTGTGAAAGCAGTCTTGTGTTGATCCTCCTCGGCCATGAGAATCTGATTATACCCAGCAAACCCGTCCATAAATGAGTGGAGGTCATAGGCAGCAGTGGAGTCGACTAGCATGTCGATGTTGGGTAGTGGAAAGTCATCCTTTGGAGAAGGTTTATTCAAATCCCGGAAGTCCACACATATACGGACCTTGCCATTAGCCTTTCTGACTGTCACGACGTTTGCAAGCCATGTTGGATACTCAATAACCTTGATGAAGCCTACACTGAGAAGCTTCTCTATCTCTTCTTTGACTTGTAAAGACCATTCTGGCTTGATCTTTCTGAGTTTCTGCTTTTGTCGGCTTAGCATCGTCTCTGATCGGAATTCTGTGCTCAGCGACCTTTCTGTCTAAAACACGGCATGTCTTTGTATGACCATGCAATACATCCACGAACTCTCTAAGCAGTGCAGTCAATCTGTCTTTATCTTCCCCCTTGAAGAAGCTTCCGATCTTGGTTTCTTTCGGCTCTTCATCGGTACCCAGATTAACAACATGCAGTTCTTCGTCAGCCCCTGGACCATTTTCACCATGACTACGGACCTATTGAGCAAGTTCATTCAAGCATGTTGTGTTTTCGTGGTCTATTTCATCATTATTTGAATCGTTATTAACTAGTTCATTAAATTCGTTATTAGTTAATTCATCATTCATGATGTTTGCAATCTCGGGGTACTCAGAAAGATCAAATTTTTCATTAACAAAGAAAGGAAACACACGCTCGGCTATGGCCTCCATATCATCTTGGGTGAGGGTATCGGAAGCACACTCGGACTCGAAAGTGAATGTGAATAAATCCTCCTTTGTAATTTTGCGCGGGATGCACCCCATCTTCTTAACCAAGAATTCCTCGGATACCATGGGTCCCTTCGTAGAATACCAGTTGTTGATCGGCTCGGAGCTCGGATGGATCTCACTGATAGTCTCCTTTCTCATGTCGATGCCGTAGATGGCATTAACTTGGCACTCATCCATGATGGCAAGTTCTTCGAATATGGAGGCTAAGTCCGTCAATTCTTCCCCCACGGTAATCTCTGTCTCGGACTCTATGGTCACTTTCTTCCCCCACCATTCTCGAGGTGACATGGGAGTTGGTTCGCTTTCGTATTTCTGAATCTCGCAGTCGGCAAAGATTTCAAGACCGGGCTTTCTGATGCCCTTGCTGTTAACCCATGGCTCGGGAAAGATTACGTACGGAACCTCTTCCCCTTGACAGACAAAGTAGCTATTCAGTGTCTTGCGGTAAGGCCTCAGATTGGGAATCTCATAATGATGGCCTTCCCTTCGAGCACGGGCCTTTTCATTCTTGGTGGCTTGCTCGTACTTTAAGTCGTCTTTGGAAGGCTCATACCCTAAACCGAATGTGTTCTTAACAAAAGGAACCTCAATAGGTTGAATTCTTCCTTGTTGATATTTCCCTAGGCCTAAACTAGGGAAGTAATTCATATTCCATCATGTGGAGGACTTTGCGATTACCAAGGGTCCATGACCCGCTCCCCCCTTCTTTGTCAATGGCATTGATTGAGACGCCGGAGAGGGTAGAGTCTGCTAAACCATGCTGAATTTGGTGAATGGGTTCTCCCTTTCTGTGGATAGTGACGTTTTCTGCCATAACGGTTACTATTTCATCCCCATTTCTGAACTTCACACATTGATGGAGAATCGAAGGGATGGCATTAGAATTGTGTATCCACGGTGGGCCCAAGAGAAAATTGAATGAGGAAGAAACGTCGAGCACTTGGAATGGGACGGACATGACCATGCTCCCAAACTCAATGTCTATTTCCACCATACCCATGACTGTACGAGCAGTGCTGTCGTAACCTCGGATCACTTGAGTAAAAGGCTTCAAATCTGAATTCTTAAGCCCCAGTATGCCCATGATTCGGCCAGGCATTAGGTTGAGTGCGGAACCACCGTCAACCAAAACTCTTGAAATAGGTCTCCCCCTTCCTCTCACCTTGAGATAAATGGCCTCATTGTGGTCGGAACCAAATGGTGGAAGGTCCATGTCAGCAAAGGTGATGACATTGACAAAATGAATGTGACCTATCATTGCGGTAAGGTCTTCGGGAGTTGTATTGTCGCGACCCCGACCCCGCGGGCCCGGAGTGCGCGAGCTGGACGTCGACATAAACAATAAACTCTAAAATAATGAAGATAAAAATTTCCTTTTATACCAAAAGATGATGTAACGCCCATCCTTAATCTCGTTAAATATTTGACTTATTTGTTAAATTCTTGATTTGCTTCTTAAATTTCTTGACGTGCTTGCTTAAATGCTTGAACTTGCATATTATGTGCTAGTTTTACTTGAATTAATTTATTAACTGCTTTAGAATATTAAGGTGGTTAAAAGTCTAGTTTTGACTTTAGGGTCATTTGTGAAAATATGACTTTAAGGGCCTTTTTGTAGAAAGTGAATCTTGAGGTGCCTAAGTGTCATTCTTTGAAAGTTTAAAGTATATCTTCTTGGTTGCTTCTCTGAGGAAGCTTATCTCCCCAAATTTCTTACGCTCTCTCTGTGTAAGCAAAAGCTAAGGTTAGGATTCTTCCTATTCTCGACTCCTCGAGCTTAATTATCCCTCTGTTCGTGATTCTGGTCCCGGATAAATATTTGTGGCGTTAAATAGAGCGTTTCTTGCCGAACAGAAATTAATTTGGGTCAACTTGATTTCGGACTAGGTAAGCTATTGACTCCCCCTTACTTGTAATAACATGCATATATGTTATTCCCGATACTTGTTCTTGTTAAAATTGTGTTTTGGGCAATTTTCGTGATACTTGTAAAATTGGGACGAATTGAGTATTTCTATGCTAGTAGTACAGAGAACCTACAACTTGAACCTAAATACTAAATGGGTTTGCAAACATATTAGAAATTTATACTCCTACTCGTGAGACGGTAAAATAGTAACTTGATTTAAATGTTATTAGAAACATTGTACCATTATTTGTGGTACGGGAAAATGAATGGAAGTATCCCTAAATGTTTATACTAGTATATTAGAAAATTATACTTATAACTTTGGGACGGTGAATTATTTAAATGGAATAAAAGAAAATTATTCTATTACTTGTGGGACGGTGATAAATTAATAAAGTGTCCCTATAGAAGTGTTCTGAGCATGTTAAAATGCACTCTTGAGTGTTAGAAAGTGTTAGTGGATTTATACTCCTACACTTGGGACGGAGAATTTGTAAGTATAAAAGTCTCTGTTAAAATAAGAAAGTATAATTGAAATAAGTGATTTAAGCTTATTATATGTCCTGGGTAATGTTAAATTGTGAGTAAAAGTTACTCCTATGCTTGGGACGGAGACCTTAGGCCTGGAAAGGAAATTGGTGTTTGCTGAAAATTGGACCAGGCGCCCGCTCACTTAGGTACCAGCGCCCGCCCATTTGGCCAGAAGTTTTGGTTTCAAAAATCCCTGGATGAGCGCCCGCACGGTCTACCATAGGCGCCCGCCCGGTCCCCTGTTTCAACTAAAGTGTTTTAAATCTAAATTAAATTGAAAGCTTATCCCTTGTTAAGGCATATAGCCTTAAGATAAGATGTCCTAGCAAGTGTTGTGATACCTTAGGGGTATCAGAAGTGAGTCTTGAACATGATTACTCATTAAATTAAAATGAGAACTTGAGTATAAAAGGAAGAACTCTTTTGTATGTCTTGAAAGTGCTATGAACAAGCACTTATGTGTTATGCTTGTTTGGAACAATGTTTGTGCACCTTGAGAGCACCAATTAGTGTCTTGAGCTTGAATGTCCTAAGAAAAGGATTTGAAAATAATTCGTAAAAGATGTATAATTCATCTTCCTAGCTTGAACTTGAAGTATAAGATAATTAAACTCTTGTACATGTTAACCATCCAAAGAAATGGATTGAGAACTTGGATATAAGATGATAAAAATCTTGTATATGTACTGAATGTCTTGAATGTCCTGAATGTCTTGAATGTCTTGAATGTCCTGAATGTCTTGAATGTCTTGAATGTCTTAAGTTGAGACGGTAACTTGAAGTATAAAACAATAAAATCTTGTACATGACTTGAACATCCAAAGAATTAAATTAAGACTTGAATATAAGATTATAAAATCTTGTACGTGCCTTGACCACCAATATATATGTATGGTAATAAACTTGACTGATTCTTGATGTGTATATGCAAATCTTGCATATATTACTTGATAAGAATGTGGCTTCTTGATTACTTGATACATGGTATGAATAACCAAAAGAGTTGGGATATGGGATTAGATAGAGAATAATTAACTCTCTACACATTTGAATTTGATGCGTGTATATTGGAAGTGCTATGAATAAGCATAAAGTGCTAGTGATTGATTTTAATCGTGCATATACTCAATGAAGTATATAAAGAATAAAGAAGATATCTTGTCTTGAAATGGGTTCCTAAAGAAAATAGGGACTAGTGTAATATGAAGATAATTCATATAATCGTGAATACTATGATTTAAGTTAATAAGAATAACTATAGAAAAAAATATATGTTGGAAAATGTATTCGATTTCTAACGATACATATACGTGAGATATGACTGTGACTAGGTATGATGTGACATATTCTATTATGTATTTAGAGTCTAAGGTATTGGGCTCTATTTGATAGTAAGGGTATCGTGATAGACACTTTAATGTGTTAAAACATGATATGAATTTGTACGTGAAAACTTGGCATGTGACAAAGTAATATAAAATGATATACCCTATTACTTGTTTGAGGTCTGTTATTAATAGACTCTAACTTGATTGACCGTGTTATATGGACACTCTACATGCCATTGTTAGATTTGATTTGTCTTCGCAATGATTGCGTACGTGTACTTGTATTCTCGTGAGCACATGATACAGGATTACATGGTGCATATTCTTGTGAGCACATGATACATGATTACATGGTGCATATTCTTGTGAGCACATGATACAGGATTACATGGTGCATATTCTTGTGAGCAAATGATACATGATTACATGGTGCATAAAGACTGGTCCACTAATATGGACTTAGTTCTATTCTCGTAGTTCAAGTAAACATCTACTTGTGCATTCTGTGTGAGTCCAGCTGGCTTATTTGGTGTAGAGGGTGTATAGGTTCACGCTTATTGCGAGGGCTGGGGCATAAGTGATAATTGTGGGTCTATGCATTCGGTCTGTTTTTCCCTTACTACCGGCCATAGTAAGGGCTTAGCATCTTGTATTAGAGCAATACGCCTGATATAAGTGAATGCTAATCTCGTGAACACCTCGTGAATCTTGTTTTTCTTGGAATGACACTGGTTACCGGGTCTTCTTATATACTGCATAGCAGTCTCTTGTTCTTGATTGTGGTTGTCCTCAGCTATACAACATCGACAACAATGGTATTCTTAGGAGGAATAGGAAGATTCAGGTAATGATACGTGATAGGCCTATGTGCATCTTGGTGAGTTGGTCTAGCCTCTCACACTACTTGACTACTTGTTACCTGATCATATCTTGAGCTTGATTACTTGTTGAGTGGGCTTAGCCTCTCCTATACTTGTTACTTGATGATACTTGATATATGATTACTTGAGTATCTACTTGAATTGCATGATAAAATGTCATGTAGTTGCATGTTATAGCTTACTGAGATTTATCTCACCCTTTATTTGTTTCCCCCCCCCCCCAGGAAAGCAGGGGATAGTACGCAGTGAGGCTCGACATAGCTGGGAACGTACTCCGCAGGATGTTCTTGTTTGAGACTAGTGTCCTTTTATACTTTGGTAAGGACAGTGTTGTATGAGTTGTTAAACTTAGGGCTTGTTGGGGTAGACTTGTGTAGTACTTGTTGTCTCAAGACATGTCTTCCGCTGTATGTAACAATGTTTGGTTTTAATTTTCTTGGTCTAGAATTCATTGTGAGCTATCTTAGCTCCTTACTTTTGAGTATATATATCATGTCAGTTTGTTTCTAACAGGTATTGTTCTTGTTTCCCGTTAGTTTTTCATTCCTTGTTAGTTACGCGCACCAGGTTCGAGGTTCTATTAGGGGATCCCGGGACTTGGGGCGTGTCAGATGATAACACCAAGTTTTGTAAATCAAAGTTTAATAATAATAAAGTACCACTAATATAAGCTCCACAAGCTTATACCCAAAATATAACATGTACAATTCTTAACGACGTCATTGTTTGGTGACACTATCCCAAAGTTATACATTTAAAATAATGCAAACCGAATAACAACCTTCCCCAAAAAGCTATATCCACACTCAACGTCCTGTCTCGTGATCAGGGAGTCTAATCCTTTCCACCTGGGGGGGGGGGGTTAAGGAAAAACAAAGACAAAAGAAAAGGGGGTGAGATAAATCTCAATAAGTTACTAATGCAACTACATGACATGCTATGATGCAATAATCAATAATAAATCATATAGCACATAGAAATTATCATTTAACAGATAGCAGCGGAAATAAACAATTAACAAAGGATATTAGCCAAGTTTCCCACTGATATAACCAAATAAAGGTCGTTGCGCAGCTTCAATAATCAACAATCAACATCTTCATAGTAGCATGAAAGCTTGAAGAGAATACCCCGGTACCGGAACCAATAATAAAGTACCATGCCACAAGGGGCGGAGCCATGCCACAAAGTCATGCTCCAAAACGTGTAGCTAGAATACTCGCAAAGGAGCTAGCTCATCCCATCCAAGGCCAATCTGGATGAGGAAGAAGGACCAATGGGCGATGCTATACTGGACTTGGCTTGTGCCATTATAGCATTATCCATTGCCTGACTCGATACACAAATAACCAGCTGGACTTTCAAATAAAGCTAAGTAATAAACACTAGCTTAAATAAACAACTCATGATTCCGAAGTAGGGAACCAACCCAAATAATTTACCACAAAGGCAAACCAATCCAAACAACACATCAAAGATGTACAACATTCCCCAAACGGTACTTAATTAAATTTCATAACATTTTTATTCACAAAGGAACCGATTCCAATTACTAACGTGTTCCACAATGTTAATTTAAGTTAATTTGAGTAGATAAATTAAAACTAGGGAAGCAATCTAGTTTAAACAAGCAAAAGGAAGAATTTCCTGAAACAGGGACGGGCGGGCGCCTGGAGGGGGTCGGCGCGCGCTTAATCCAACAGAAGTCTGGCCGCTGGAAAAGGGGGTGTAGGCGGGCGCCTGGCACCCGCGCGGGCGGGCGCTCGGTCGACGGCTGGGAGGGATTTCAGCAGCTGGGTTCTTTCCATTTTCCATACCATTTCATACCAATTTCACAACACCCAAAATCATCACTCCCAACAAGTTTAATAAGGTACCCAAACAACATTTAATCTTAAGGGAACCTAAACAACATCATCTATCAACCCCAACAAGATTAAAACCCAACATTCATATCAATCACCATTTTTAACCAAAACCCAAATAAATTCCAAATCAATTCCAAACTCAACCAAACCTCAAATATAACAACTAAAGCATTATATAAACATGAAATGAACACTTTAGCATAAAAATGGGGGGAAAAGCAACTTACTTGAGATTTCTCAAAGATGACGGATTTTAAATATTTTTAGCTCTCTACGATCCTATCGACGATCTAAACAAGTTTCATATTATGATAAATGAGAAATAATGGAAGGAAGATAGGTAGAATGAAGAGAGAAGGAAGAGAAGAAAAACTTACCCAAATGGAGAGAGAGAGAGAGTTGCTGGGAGAGGGATGAGAAGTGAGGTGAGGGTGAAAGAGTGAGGGAGGTGAGGGAGGGAGTAGGGAGAATTATTTAAAACATTTACACTTAGACCCCTCCCTTACTACTACCCAATACACATAACTCCCCACTAAATATTTAAGACCCAACACTTCTACACTAGCACAAATGACCCAAATAAAATGCTAGGCATAAATTATTATAACACATAAAATGCACACATAAATTATTAATTAAATAATAATTTAAACAATTAAATAAGAAATAATTAAATAATTAAATATTTATTATTAGAAAATAGAGACGGGTTTTTGGGTCGTGACATTCACTCCCCCTTAAAGAAAATTCGACCCGAATTTTAACGAGACTTACCCGAATTAAAAAGCCACGGATATCTACGCTCCATCTCCTCTCGAAGCTCCCAAGTCGATTCCTCAACATTATGATTCTTCCAAAGAACTCTAACCAATGGAATGCTCTTGTTCCTCAACTCTTGGACTTTGGCATCTAAAATCCGAACCGGTCGTTCCTCGTAAGTCATATCAAGCTCTATATCCTCCGGTACCCTCGGTAAAACGTGAGATGGATCATGAAACATACTTCCGAAGCATAGAAACGTGGAAAACATTATGTAACCGGTCCAAAGAAGATGGTAACGCAAGACGGTACGCTAGAAGTCCCACTTTCCCCAAAATCTAAAACGGTCCCAACAAACCTCGGAGCCAATTTACCCTTTTTCCCAAACCTTCGGATACCAACCTTCGGAGACACCTTCAAGAACACAAAATCACCGGTCTGAAAATTAAGATCACGTCTTCGATGATCTGCGTAGCTCTTCTGTCGACTCTGGGCTGTCTTTAATCGATCCCGAATAATTTTAACCTTTTCCACCGAGTCCTGAACCATGTCAACACCCCAAAGTTTTGCTTCCCCAACCTCGTCCCAACAAATAGGCGATCTACACTTTCTTCCATACAAGGCCTCATACGGTGCCATCTCGATACTAGCTTGATAACTGTTGTTGTAAGAGAATTCCACTAACGGTAGGTGCGAATCCCAAGAATCAAAGAAGTCTATCGCACAAGCTCGCAACATATCCTCAAGAATCTGAATAGTCCTCTCGGATTGACCGTCGGTCTGAGGGTGAAAAGCTGTACTAAAACGCAAATCTGTACCCAAAGCTTCTTGAAATGCCTTCCAGAATCTAGAAGTAAACCTCGGGTCGCGATCTGACACAATGCTAACCGGAACCCCATGCAATCTAACGATCTCATCGATATAAAGGGTCGCAAGCTTCTCCATCGAATATCTGATGTCAATAGGCAAGAAATGGGCACTCTTGGTCAATCTATCCACTATTACCCAAACACTGTCATACTTCCTACGGGTACGAGGTAGTCCCGTAACGAAATCCATGGTCACATGCTCCCATTTCCACTCGGGAATCTCTAACGGCTGAAGTAGTCCCGCGGGTCTCTGATGCTCGGCTTTGACCTGCTGACAAGTTAAACACTTTTGAAACATACTCCGCTATTTCCCTTTTCATATTATTCCACCAAAAATGTTGCTTCAGATTTTGGTACATCTTCGTACTACCCGGATGAATAGTATATCTCGATTTGTGACCTTCATCTAAAACTTGTCTCTTTATCCCACCAACATCGGGTACACACAAACGATCACATAAAGTCAAAACTCCACTCCAACTCAAAGAAAAATCCTTGAAGTTCTTTTCCTTCAATTTACCCATTATCTTCACCAACTCGGGATCTTCTTTCTGAGCTTCCTTTATCCTCTTAATTAGGGTCGGAGATACCCTAATATTCACAAAAATAGCCCCATGTCTCGATTCACGAGGAGACCATCTCGAACATCCTCAAGCATTTTTCACTCACGGACCATCATCGAAGCCACATAAGACTTCCTACTAATCGCATCGGCGACCACATTCGCCTTTCCCGGGTGATAGGAAATCGTACAATCATAATCCTTCAACAATTCCATCCATCGGCGTTGCCTATTATTCAACTCTTTCTGGGAGAAAAGGTATTTCAAACTCTTGTGATCGGTAAAAATTTCAAACTTCGCCCCATAAAGGTAGTGCTTCCATTTGTGCAACGCAAAGACTATCGCCGCCAACTCCATATCATGAGTCGGGTAATTCTGTTCACTAGGGGTCAACTTCCTCGAAGCATAGGCAATCACCTTCCTGTTCTGCATCAAAACACAACCCAAACCCTCTTTCGAAGCATCACTATAAATTACTAAATCATCATTCCCAATAGGAAAGGTCAAGATCGGTGCGGTAGTCAACCACTTCTTCAATTCCTCGAAGCTACTTTGGCATTTTTCACTCCACACAAACGGTACATTCTTCCGCGTCAACTGAGTCATTGGAGTAGCAATCCTCGAAAACCCCTCAATAAATCTTTGGTAATACCCGGCCAAACCCAGAAAGCTACGAATCTCGATCACTGACTCGGGTCTCTTCCAATCCACTATAGCTTCAATCTTTGAAGGATCCAGAGAAATCCTGTCTTTCGAAATAACATGACCCAGAAAAGAAACTTTCTCGAGCCAAAATTCGCATTTACTAAACTTCGCAAATAATTTCTCTCTCGCAAGAACGGATAAAACTGTCCTCAAGTGTTGCTCGTGCTCCTCTCGAGATTTAGAATTGACAAGGATGTCATCGATGAAGACCGCCACGAACGAGTCAAGATACGGATGGAAAACATGGTTCATCAAATCCATAAACATTGCAGGCGCGTTGGTCAACCCAAACGGCATAACCAAGAACTCATAATGACCATAACGAGTGCGGAAAGCCGTCTTCGGAATATCCTCCGATCGAACCTTCAACTGATGGTACCCACTCCTCAAATCAAGCTTGGAAAACACAACTGACCCCTGAAGCTGATCAAATAAATCATCAATGTGAGGTAGAGGATACTTGTTCTTCACTGTAACCTGATTCAACTTTTGGTAGTCAATACACAATCTCAACAAACCATCTTTCTTCCGCACAAACAAAACCGGTGCTCCCCACGGGGAAATACTAGGGCGGATAAACCCTCGATCAAGAAACTCTTGCAACTGAACCTTTAACTCCTTCAACTCTGCGGGAGCCAACCTATACGGTGCTTTCGAAATTGGAGCCGTACCCGGCAAAAGATCTATGCAAAATTCTATCTCACGATCGGGAGGCATATCATACTCAGAAGAGAAAACATCGGGAAATTCTCTAACTACCCGAACACTCTCTGAACTAGGGGATTCTTTCCTAGTATCAAGCACACTAGCCAAGTACCCCTCACAACCACGGTGCAATAATTTTCTCGCTTTCACATAGGAAATGACACGAACATTCCTACCCAAAGGCATAGCCTCAAAAACAAATTTAGGCACATTGGGAATAGAAAAAGTAACAACTTTCCTACGACAATCAACAGAGGCATGAAACTCGCTCAACCAATCCATACCCAAAATAACATCAAAGTCCTGAATAGGAAGGACTACTAAGTCCGCACACAAGACACGACCACATATAAGCACATCACAAGCACGGAATACTCTATCAGTCACCAAGCATTCTCCTATAGGGGTCGACACCTCTAGCACATAAGGTAAAGACTCAAATGCAGCATTTAGCATAGAAGCAAATTGCACAGATATGTAAGAATGAGATGATCCTGGATCTACTAACGCTCGGCGCTCATATTAAACACAGAAACAATACCTCCAATAACAGAAGGATCATCGGTAGCTTGTTGTTGATTCACGGCAAATACCCTTCCTTGGACCTTGGCCTTTCCCGTAGCATCCCTTTTCTGACCCTGAGTAGTACCAACTCCTGACCCAGATGGTTGACCTCTGAATCTCGGGCAATCCTTCACAAAATGCCCCAACTGCCCACAGTTGATACATTTCCCCTGTTTCTTCCAACACTGGTCCTCCGAGTGTCCTCCCCTTTAGCAATATGAACAGAGTCTCCTATTTTGCTTTCCTTGGTTCCCAGAAGTAGTACCCGGGTTCCTTGGGATTGGTTGCCCTCGAGACTGAGATTGTCCCCCAAAATTACCTCGGTTATCAGAACGGGATTGTGGCTTGCTCTACTTGCTAGTGTTAGTCACCTCGACCTTCTTCTTATGCTCCTCTATATCTTGCTCGATCAACTATGCACGGTCTACCGCATCCTGGAATGTCACAATCCTCTGGGCTATAAGTTAAGTCCGAATAGAAGTCTTCAAACCCCGGATGAATCTCATAGCTTTCTGTTCTTCGGTCCTCACAAGATAGTCACAATACCAGGCTAATTCTGTGAACTTAGCCGAGTATTGAGCTATAGACAACAAACCTTGCTCTAAGTTGAGTAGCTCGATCTCTTTTCGGTTTGATCTACCACCGGAATGAAATGCTCTTTGAACTTCCGCACAAACAATTCTCATGCATACACTGTATGAGTGTCATCCCAACTCGCTTTAACTCCTTTCCACCAATGCTCAGCGGCCCAACCAATTTATAAGCCGCAAACCGGACCCTATCCTCGTCCGTGCACCCAAACACATCATAAATTTTCTCCATTGACTCGATCCATAGTTCGGCCTTTTTCAAATCGAGCTCACCGTCAAACTCTCTTGGTTTTAATTTCAGAAACTGCTCCAACCCGTAACGTGGAGGTGGCACATACTCCTCTCTTGGACCTTGGTCATGAATAGCTTTCATGACCGCCTCAAACATGCCTTGGAACATGGCACGGTTCTCTTCCCGAAGATCATTCTGATTCTGAGCCCCACTAGAACCTTCACCTGTTCTTCTTCTAGCCATTGGGAACAATCACCTGCATAAAACATCAATCGTTACTCACTCCGAACACAACTACCCTCCTAGGTCATACTAGTCCACCTAGACTTATACTTAGAGCTAAACCATAGGCTCTGATACCAACTGTCCGACCCCGACCCCGCAGGCCCGGAGTGCGCGAGCTGGACGTCGACTTAAAACATAACTCTAAAATAATAAGATACAAAAATTTCCTTTTATACCAAAAGATGATAACACCAAGTTTGTAAATCAAAGTTTAATGATAACAAAGTACCACTAATATAAGCTCCACAAACTTATACCCCAAAATATAACATGTTAAATTCTTAACGACGTCATTGTTTGGTGACACTATCCCAAAGTTATACTTTAAATAATGCAACCGAATAACAACCTTCCCAAAAAAAGCTATATCCACACTCGACGTCCTTTCTCGTGATCAGCGAGTTCTAATCCATTCCACCTTGGGGGGGTTAAGGAAAAACAAAGACAAAGAAAAGGGGGTGAGATAAATCTCAATAAGTTACTAATGCAACTACATGACATGCTATGATACAATAATCAATAATAAATCACATAGCACATAGCAATTATAATTTAACATATAGGCAGCGGAAATAAACAATTAACAAAGGATATTAGCCAAGGTTTCCCACTGATATAACCAAATAAAGGTCGCTACGCAGCTTCAATAATTAACAATCAACATCTTCATAGTAGCATGAAAGCTTGAAGAGAATACCCCCGGTACCGGAACCAATAATAAAGTAACATGCCACAAGGGGCGGGAGCCATGCCACAAAGTCATGCTCCAAAACGTGTAGCTAGAATACTCGCAAAGGAGCTAGCTCATCCCATCCAAGGCCAATCTGGATGAGGAAGAAGGACCAATGGGCGATGCTATACTGGACTTGGCTTGTGCCATTATAGCATTATCCATTGCCTGACTCGATACACAAATAACCAGCTGGACTTTCAAATAAAAGCTAAGTAATAAACACTAGCTTAAATAAACAACTCATGATTCCGAAGTAGGGAACCAACCAAATAATTTACCACAAATGCAAACCAATCCAAACAACACATCAAAGATGTACAAAATTCCCAAACGGTACTTAATTAAATTTCATAAATTTTTATTCACAAAGGAACTGATTCCAATTACTAACGTGTTCCACGATGTTAATTTTTAAGTTAATTTGAGTAGATAAATTAAACTAGGGAAGCAATCTAGTTTAAACAAGCAAAAAGGAAGAATTTCCTGAAACAGGGCGGGCGGGCGCCTGGAGGGGGTCGGGCGCGCGCTTAATCCAACAGAAGGTCTGGCCACTGGAAAAGGGGGTGTAGGCGGGCGCCGGGCACACGCGTGCGGCGGCGCGTCGGTCGACGGCTGGGAGGGATTTCAGCAGCGATGGGTTCTTTCCATTTTCCATACCATTTTCATACCAATTTCACACACCCCAAAATCATCACTCCCAACAAGTTTAATAAGGTACCAAAACAAAATTTACTAGCTAAGGGAACCTAAACAACATCATCTATCAACCCCAAACAAGATTAAAACCCAACATTCATATCAATCACCATTTTTAACCAAAACCCAAATAAATTCCAAATCAATTCCAAACTCAACCAAACCTCAAATATAACAACTAAAGCATTATATAAACATGAAATTAACACTTTAGCATAAAAATGGGGGGAAAAGCAACTTACTTGAGATTTCTCAAAGATGACGGATTTCAAATATTTTTAGCTCTCTACGTCATATCGACGATCTAAACAAGTTCATATTATGAGAAATGAGAAATAATGGAAGGAAGATAGGTAGAATGAAGAGAGAAGGAAGAGAAGAAAAACTTACCCAATGGAGAGAGAGAGAGAGTTGCTGGGAGAGGGATGAGAATGAGGTGAGGGTGAAAGAGTGAGGAGAGAGTAGAGGAGAATTATTTGAAACATTTACACTTAGACCCCTCCCTTACTACTACCCAATACACATAACTCCCCACTAAATATTTAAGACCCAACACTTCTACACTAGCACAAATGACCCAAATAAAAATGCTAGGCATAAATTATTATAAACATAAAATGCACACATAAATTATTAATTAAATAATAATTTAAACAATTAAATAAGAAATAATTAAATAATTAAATATTTATTATTAGAAAATAGAGACGGGTTTTCTGGGTCGTGACATGTATCGGGCGAGATCGACGTGTCGTCGATGTCACGACCCAAAATCTAGGCTCTATTTTATTATAATAAATAATTATTATTTATTTATTTGCTTATTTACTTATTTGAATTATTAATTAATTAAATATTTGTGTGCATCTTATGTTTCATAATAATTGTGCCTAGCATTTTATTTGAGTTCATTTGTGTAGTACAGTATTGTTGGGTTCTTAATAATTAGTAGGAGTATCTTGTTGAGCTAGTTAGTGGGGGAAGGGGGCTAGGTGTAACATTTCAAAATAATCATCTTCTCCCTACTCCCTCCCCTCACCTCCCTCACCCTATCACCCTCATTCACACTCCTCACCATCTCTCCCAGCATACTCCTTTCTCTCTCTCCATTGCCAAGAAAAAGGGTAAGTCATCTTCTTCCTTCTCTCTTCATTTTCTTCCTCTTCCTCTCATAATCTCTCATTTCTTAAAACATGAAACTTGTTTAGATCGTCGATAGGATCGTAGGAAATCAAAAATATTCGAGTTCCGGTAACTTTGAGAAAATCCAAGTAAGTTTACTTTCCCCCATTTTTATGCTTGAAATGTTCATCAATGGTTGTATGATGTTATTGTTGTTGTCTATTGCAATCTTGATGAGTTTTGAATTTATTTCTATTTGTTTGATAATTTTGGTGATTGTTGATTATTGGGTTAAATCTTGCTTTGGGGTTGTCAAATGTTGATGTGTAAGTCCCCTCCCAGTTCATACGGGTAGTGTTAGTTTGAGTTTGGCTTAAAATGGTGAAGTTGGGTTAGATTTGATGTTTGGTTGGGAAATATGGAAGAACCCAGATTTTTTGGCCGGAATTTGCCTTTCCGGGCAAGGAGGCGCGCGCACCCTCCCATAGGAGGCGCACGCACCCTTATGCTCCTCGTGAACAAAAACTTTCTGATCTAAGGAGGCGCGCGCACCCTCCCATAGGAGGCGCGCGCACCCTCTCCCCTGTTGTGAAATTTATTTCCCTTTTTGTCCAATCTTTCGAGAGCCACATCTTGTTCATCCGGACTCCGTTTTAGGCGTATAAATTATCGTTTTAAAGCTCTCCTTAAGCTCTTCGAGATGAGTGAGTAGTTGTAATTGGATGCCTAGAATTGAATTGGATCCTTTGTGATTGAATGTGTTATAGTAATTGAGTATTCTTACTTTGGAAGTATTGGAACACCTTTATTGTGTATTGTTGGTTCATTTCATATTCTTGGTGATTATTTGGCATGATTCCCTAATTTGGAATCCATGGCTATTTATCTTGCTAGTATTTTATTACTTGGCCTACGTTTGAAAGTCCAGCTGGTTATTTGTGTTTGTTTCGGGCGATGCGAAATATTATAATGGCACGGGCCAAGTCCATTATGATGTTGACCATTGTTTTGCCCATTATACCCTCCTCCAGATTGGCCTTGGATGTGAGAAGATCTAGCTCCTTTGTGTGCATTTTAGCTTTACTTGGAGCATGACTTTGTGGCATGTCTCCCGTCCCTTGTGACACTTCATTTGGTTATTGGTTCGGTACCGGGGATTTCTCTTCAGCTTTCATGCTATTATGAAGATGATGATTTGTTGATTATTGAAGCTGCGCAGCGACCTTTATTTGGTTTATCAGTTTGGGAAAACCTTGGCTATATCCTTTGTTATGTGTTTATTTCCGCTGCTATCTGATATATGATAATGGCTATGTGTTATGTGATTTTTATTGACTATTGCATCATAGCATGTCATGTAGTTGCATTAGTAACTTATTGAGATTTATCTCACCCCCTTTCTTTATCTTTGTTTTCCTTACCCCCCCCCCCCCCCCCATGTGCTAAGGATTAGTCTCGCTGATCACGAGAAAGAGGACGTCGAGTGTGGATACATTCTTTTGGGGAAAGTTGTTATAGTTTGGTTTACATTATATAAATGTGTAACCTTTTTGGGATAGTTGTACCAAACAATGACGTCATTAAGAACTGTACATTTATATTCTGTTGGCATAAACTTGTGGAAGTTTATGATAGTTGTATTTGGTTATTATCAAACTTGGATTTGTAAAACTTTGGATCATCACCTTTTGGTATCAAATGAAATTTTTAACTTCGGTATTTCACAATTTTGGTTTTAAGTCGACGTCCAGCTCGCGATCTCGGGCCCGCGGGGTTCGGGGTCGCGACAGTCGAGATTACTGATGACAAGATCTCTGTACTTCTTTGAGGATGCAATGAGGTCCCAAATGGAGATGTTGGCTTGAGTTTTCTTGAGTTGAACCAATAAAGGGTCTTCGGGAGTGTCGCGAGCTTGCGGTCTTTGAGAAGAGGTGCTTGGTGCAGAAGTAGCGGAGTTGCTTGCTATGACTCATCCGGATCGAGTTAGCATGTTGACGTTCCCATCTTGCTTCTTTTTCCTATTCTCTAGTAATTCCCTCATTACCTCATCGTAAGTTACAACATAACAAGAATTATCAATCTTATTCATAATATTGGAGCCCTCATTCACAATTGGGATTGAATGAGTGGTCTCTTCAAACTCTCCTATCTCTATTACATTGACACCACCCTCATTAGGAACTATGAATTCCTTTTTGTCTATGAGATCTTGGATGACGTTGCAGAGGACGAAGCATTCCTTGGTGGTGTGGCCGCTATATTGGTGGTAGTCACAATGCTTGTGGTGAGCATGGTTGGGACGCATTGCCTTGGGTTTGTACCCTTGGAGAGGAGTAACTTTCCCTTTGGATTTGAGAGCTTCGAAGGCCTCGATGATAGTCATGCCATGGAGAGGAGTGTAGACACGATCATCTTGAAACTTCTGTTGGGTTTCGGAGTAACATGCGCAGCGGAATTAAGCATTTAAAATTTTATGAAACCCAAAGCCATAGATCCGTTCATATGATTAGATCAAATATAACAATATGAATACTAGAAAAATTAACCCTTGATGACTTTGAATTTGGTATTTTATCTTAGTGGAGAACTTGAAGCTTCAATCACAAAAGTAAGAACGCGAACTTTGAAGATGATGAGCTTCACCCTCTAGCGGTATCCACACCTTGAACGAATATCAAGAACACTTGATCTTGGTTGCTAGACCTAAATTGTGAAACACGTTTTCACAATTAATATGAACTATATGGAATTTTATTTGTGTATTATTTTGTTCTTCAATCTAGGATGTCTTAGAACAAAATAAAACTCTCTCAAACTCTTTAGAGACTTGCACAAAAGCTTGGAACAAGTTCTGGCCGAATTTTGGTGTTTATATACAAGTAAGACCTATTCCAAATAGGAAACTTGTGTTTAAACCCGTCTAAAATTCTTTTCCAAATCAATTAGGAAATCTGTCCCGACATGCTTATGCGGCCGCCCAAAACTAGCTGTGCGGTCGCCCAAAACTGTGCGGCCGCCCATCCCAGTTTGTGCGGTCGCATAACATGGGATGGGCGGCCGCCCATCCCAGTTTGGACTTATAAGTTGTTTTGGTACATTAGTATGCTAGTTAGAGGGTTGGATTTTGGTTGAAATGTGTTTTGGTATGAAAATGGAAGAACCCATTTTGTTCTTCCCGATTTCCAGCATTCCAGAAGATTGGGCGACCGCCCAAAATTGTCTGGGCGACCGCACATCTATCTGAAAGCTTTTGTTCTTGTTTGATGGCCTTTTTGGGCGACCGCACATACCATTTTGGGCGGCCGCACAGTCCTCTGAAAGTTTACATTTGTTATTTTGTGTGGTTGGAGAATGCGTTTTGATCCAAATCTTTGGTGTCCTTCTAGTTGACCTTAGTGAACATTGTAGTACACTCTAGTGATAGAATTGGGCCCTTTGTGATTAAGTTTGTGTTGGAAATTGATTAAGTGATAATTGAGATTATTGGAACGCTTTAATTGTGTGTTGTTGGTTCATTTCACTTTCTTGGTGACTTCTTGGTATGGTTCCCTACTTTGGAACCTTAAGTAGTTTATTTAAGCTAGTATTTATTACTTAGCAGTTATTTGAAAGTCCAGCTGGTATTTTGTGTGTGTTTGGGCGATGCGAAACATTATGATGGCACGGCCAAGTCCATTGTGATGTTGACCATTGTTTTTCCCCATTATTACCCTCCTCCAGATTGGCCTTGGATGTGAGAAGAGCTAGCTCCTTTGTGTGCATTTTAGCTTTATTGGAGCATGACTTTGTGGCATGTCTCCCGTCCCTTGTGACACTTCATTGGTTATTGGTTCCGGTACCGGGGTTTTCTCTTCGGCTTTCATGCTATTATGAAGATGATGACTTGTTGATTATTGAAGCTGCGCAGCGATCCTTTATTTGGATGTTCCGGTTTGGAAAACCTTGGCTATATCCTTTGTTATATGTTTATTTCCGCTGCTATGTGTTATGTGATAAATGCTATGTGTTACGTGATATTTATTATTGCTTATTGCTTCTTGCATCACAGCATGTCATGTAGTTGCATTAGTAACTTATTGAGATTTATCTCACCCCCTTTCTTTTTATCTTTGTTTTTCCTTAACCCCCCCCCCCCCAAGGTGCTAAGATTAGTCTCGCTGATCACGAGAAAATAGGACGTCGAGTGTGGATACATTCTTTTGGGGAAAGTTGTATAGGTTGGTTTACATTATATAAATGTGTACCTTTTGGGATATTTGTACCAAACATTGACGTCATTAGGATTTGTGTATTTTGTAACTTTGGTGTATAAGCTTATGGAGTTTATACTAGTTTTTTTTACTTTGTTGTTCAAGTTGATTTACAAAACCTTGTGTTATCATCTTTGGGTATAAAAGGAAATTTTTATCTCCGTTATTTTAGAGTTTATTGTTTAAGTCGACGTCCAGATCGCGGTCTCGTGCCGCGGGGTTCCGAGGGCGGTGTCAGTTCGGGTGCGACAGTTGGTTTCAGAGCTATGGCATTAGCTCTAAGTATAGTCTAGGTGGATTAGTATGACCTAGGTGGGTAGTAGTGTGCGGAGTGATTAACGGTTGATGTTTTTTATGCAGGTAATTGTTCTCAATTTCTGGAAGAAAAAACAGAGGAGGTACTAGTGGGGCACAGAATCAGAATGATACAAGGATGAAGCCCGTGCCATGTTTCAAGGCATGTCGAGGCGGCCATGAAGGCTACATGATCAAGTCCGAGGGTAGAAAGCACCACCCCACTATGGATTGGAGCAATTTTCTGAAGTTGAAACCGGTTGAATTCAATGGGGAAACCCGATGTAGGAAGCTGAGTTGTGGATTGAGTCGATGGAGAAGATTTATGATGTATTTGGGTGTTCGGATGAGGACAAGGTCCGGTTTGCGGCTTACAAGCTTGTGGGAGCCGCCGAGCATTGGTGGAAAGGTGTTAAAGCTACTTGGGATGATACTCACACGGTGTATGCGTGGGAGTTGTTTGTGCGCAAATTCAAGGAGCATTTCATTCCGGTTGTTGATCAAAACCGAAAGGAGATCGAGCTACTCAACCTAGAGCAAGGTGTTGTTGTCTATTATAGCACAATACTCGGCTAAGTTCATAGAATTAGCCCGGTATTGCGACTATTTGGTGAGGACCGAGGAACAAAAGCTATGAGATTTATTCGGGGATTGAAGACCTCCATCCGTACTCAACTGATTTGCTCAACGGATTGTGACTTTCCAAGATGCGGTGGACCGAGCCTACTTATAGAGCAAGATATTGGGGAGCATAAAAGGAAGACCGAGGTAGCTAACCGAGCAAGCCGGGAGGCAAAAGCAAGCCACAACACCGTTCCGATAACCGAGGTAACTTGGGGGGACAATCTCAGTCCTGAGGGCCACCGATCCCAAGGAACCCGGGGTACCACTCCGGAATCAAGGGAGCCAAATTAGGAGGCTTGTTCGTATTGTCAAAAGGAAGGTCATTCTGAAGACCGTTGTTGGAAGAAGCAAGGAAGGTGCACAAATTGTGGTCAAATGGGTCACTTTGTAAAAGATTGCCCGAGAGTAGAGTACAAGCATCCGGGTCCAGAGTTGGTAATAATCAAGGTCAGAAAAGGGATGCCGCTGGGAAGCCCAAAATTCAAGGAAAGATATATGCCATGAATCAACAACAAGCTACCGATGATCCATCGTTGTTGGAGGTATTGTTTTTGTGTCTATGTGAGCGCACGAGCGTTACTAGATCCAGGATCATCTCATTCATACATTTCTGTGCAATTTGCTTCCATGTTAATGCTGCATTCGAGTCTTTACCGTACATGCTAGAGGTGTCGACCCCTATAGGAGAATGCTTGATTTCTGATCGAGTCTTTCGTGCTTGTGATGTGGTTTTTGTGGTCGTGTCCTTTGTGCGGATTTGGTAGTTCTTCCTATCCAAGACTTTGATGTCATTTTGGGTATGGATTGTTGAGCAAGTTTCATGCTTCCGTTGATTGCCGTAAGAAAACTGTTACTTTTCTATTCCCGATGTGCCTAAATTTGTGTTTGAGGCTAGTCCTCTGAGTAGAAAGGTCGCTTAATTTCTTTTATGAAAGCGATAAAATTATTGCATAGTGTTGTGAGGGTATTTGGCTAGTGTTCTTATTGATACTAGGAAGGAATCCCTAGTTTTGATAGTGTTCGGGTAGTTTCGGGAATTCCCGATGTTTTCTCTACCGAGTATAATATGCCCTCCCGATCGTGAGATTGAGTTTTGTATAGACCTTTTGCCGGTACGGCTCCAATTTTCGAAAGCACCTTATAGGTTAGCTCCCGCAGAGTTGAAGGAGTTAAAGGTTCAGTTGCAAGAGTTGCTTGATCGAGGGTTTATCCGCCCTAGTGTTTCCCGTGGGGAGCACCGGTTTTATTTGTGCGGAAGAAAGACGGTTCCTTGAGATTGTGCATCGATTACAGAAAGTTGAATCAGGTTACGGTGAAGAACAAGTATTCTCTGCCGCACATCGATGATTTATTTGATCAGCTTCAAGGGTCCGTGTTTTCCTCTAAACTTGATTTTAGGAGTAGGTACCATCAGTTGAAGGTTCGATCGGAGGATATTCCGAAGAACTGCTTTTCGCACTCGTATGGTCATTATGAGTTCTTGGTTATGCCCGTTTGGGTTGACTAACGCGCCTGCAGTGTTTATGGATTTGATGAACCGAGTTTTTCCATCCTTACCTTGATTCGTTCGTGGTAGTCTTCATTGATGATATTCTTGTCTATTCTAAGTCTCGAGAGGAGCACGAGCAGCACTTGAGGACAGTTTTTATCCGTTCTTGCGAGGGAGAAATTATTTGCGAAGTTCAGTAAATGCGAATTTTGGCTCGAGAAGGTGTCATTTCTGGGTCATGTGATTTCTAAAGATGGGATTTCGGTGGATCCTTCAAAGATTAAAGCCATAGTGGATTGGAAGAGGCCCAAATCAGTGACAGAGATTAGAAGCTTTCTTGGTTTAGCCGGGTATTACAGAAGATTTATTGAGGGGTTTTCGAGGATTGCTACTCCGATGACTCAGTTGACCCGGAAAAATGTCCGTTTGTGTGGACCGAGAAATGTGACACAAGGTTTCGAGGAATTGAAGAAGAGGTTGACTACCGCACCGATCTTGACTTTGCCTAATGGGAGCGATGGCCTAGTGATTTATAGTGATGCTTCGAAAGAGGGTTTGGGTTGTGTGTTGATGCAGAATGAGAAAGTAATTGCGTATGCTTCGAGGAAGTGACCCGAGTGAACAGAATTACCCCACTCATGATATGGAGTTGGCGGCGATAGTCCTTTGCGTTGCACAAGTGGAGCACTAACCTTTACGGGGCGAAGTTTGAGATTTTTACCGATCACAAGAGTTTGAAGTACCTTTTCTCCCTCCCCGAAAGAGTTGAATAATAGACAGCGCCGATGGATGGATTGTTGAAGGATTATGATTGTACGATTTCTTATCATCCGGGGAAGGCGAATGTGGTAGCCGATGCGATTAGTAGAAAGTCTTATGTGGCTTCGATGATGGTTCGAGAATGGAAAATGCTTGAGGATGTTCGAGATTGGTCTTCTCGTGAATCGAGACATGGGGCTATTTTTGCGAATATTAGGGTGTCTCCGACCCTAATTCAGAGAATAAAGGAAGCTCAGAAAGAGATCCCGAGTTGGTGAAAATAATGGGTAAATTGAAGGAAAAGAACTTCGAGGATTTTTCATTGGGTTCGAGTGGAGTTTTGACTTTCCGTGGTCGTTTGTGCGTACCCGATGTTGGTGGAATAAATAAGCAAGTTTTAGATGAGGGTCACAAATCGAGGTATACTATTCATCCGGGTAGTACGAAGATGTATCAGGATTGAAGCAACAATTTTGTGGATTAATATGAAAAGGGAAATAGCCGAGTATGTATCGAGGTGTTTAAATTGTCAGCAGGTCAAAGCCGAGCATCAGAGACCCGCGGGACTACTTCAGCCGTTAGAGATTCCCGAGTGGAAATGGGAGCATGTGACTATGGATTTCGTTACGGGACTACCTCGTACCCGTAGAAAGTATGACAGTGTTGGGTAATAGTGGATAGATTGACCAAGAGTGCCCAGTTCTTGCCTATTGACATCAGATATTCGATGGAGAAGCTTGCGACCCTTTATATTGATGAGATCGTTAGATTGCATGGGGTTCCGTTAGTATTGTGTCAGATCGAGACCCGAGGTTTACTTCTAGATTCTGGAAAAGCGTTTCAGGAGCTTTGGGTACAGATTTGCGATTCAGCACAGCTTTTCATCCTCAGACCGACGGTCAATCCGAGAGGACTATTCAGATTCTTGAGGATATGTTTGCGAGCTTGTTCGATAGACTTCTCTGATTCTTGGGATTCGCACCTACCGTTAGTGGAATTCTCTTACAACAACAGTTATCAGGCTAGTATCGAGATGGCACCGTATGAGGCTCTGTATGGAAGAAAATGTAGATCGCCTATTTGTTGGGATGAGGTTGGTGAAGCGAAGATCGTGGGTATTGATTTGCTTCGGGATTCGGTTGAGAAAGTTAAAGTTATCCGGGATAGATTGAAAACAGCCCAGAGTCGACATAAGAGCTACGCAGATACCGAAGCGAGACCTTAGTTTTCAGACCGGTGATTTGGTGTTCTTGAAAGTATCTCCGAAGGTGGGTATTCGTAGGTTTGGGAAGAAAGGCAAATTGGCTCCGAGGTTTATTGGTCCATTCGAGATTTTGGGAAAGGTTGGACTTCTTGCGTATCGTCTTGCGTTACCGCCATCTTTGGACCGGTTGCACAACGTGTTCCACGTTTCTATGCTTCGGAAGTATGTTCATGATCCATCTTACGTGTTACCGAGGGTACCGGAGGATATTAAGCCCCGATATGACTTATGAGGAACGACCGGTTCGGATCCTAGATTCTAAAGTTCAAGAGTTGAGGAACAAAAGCATTGCGTTGGTTCGAGTTCTTTGGAGGAATCATAATATCTCGAGGAGTCGACGTGGGAGCTTCGAGATGAGATCGAGAGGAAATTTTCGTGGCTTTTTGTTTAAGGTAAGTCTCGTTAAAATTCGGGTCGAATTTTCTTTAAGGGGGGAGTGAATGTCACGACCCGAAATCTAGGCTCTATTTTATTAGTAATAAATAATGATTATTTATTTATTTGCTTGATTATTTATTTAAATTATTATTTATTTAAATATTTATGTGCGCATTTTATGTGTTATAATATTTATGCCTAGCATTTTATTTGGGTCATTTGTGCTAGTGTAGAAATGTTGAGTCTTATTTGTTAGTGGGGAGTATTTGTGTGTAGTGTAGAGGAGGGGGCCTAAGTGTAAATTCTTTAAATCATTTCCCTACTCCCTCCCTACTCCTTCTCTTCTCCCTCACTCACTCCACCCCTTTCCCAGCCAACTCCCTCCTCTCTCTCCTCCATTGGTAAGTTTTTCTTCCTCTTCCTTCTCTCCTCATTTTCTTCCTCTTCCTCTTGTAATCTCTCATTTCTTAAAACGTGAAATGTGTTTAGATCGTCGATAGGATCGCGTAGGATCAAAATATTTGAAATCCATCAACTTTGAGAAAATTCAAGTAAGTTACTTTTCCCCCATTTTGATGTTAAAATGTTCATATCATGTTCATATAATGCTTTTTGTTGTTAATATTTGAAGTTTGAATGAGGTTGCAATTTATTTGGAATTTATTTGAGTTTTGGGTCAAAAATGGTGATTTATGAATGTTGGGTTTGATTCTTGATTTTGGTTGTTAAATGTTGTTGTATGAGTCTTTTTGGACTTATAAGTTGTTTTGGTACATTAGTATGCTAGTTAGAGGGTTGGATTTTGGTTGAAATGTGTTTTGGTATGAAAATGGAAGAACCCATTTTGTTCTTCCCGATTTCCAGCATTCCAGAAGATTGGGCGACCGCCCAAATTGTCTGGGCGACCGCACATCTATCTGAAAGCTTTTGTTCTTGTTTGATGGCCTTTTTGGGCGACCGCACATACCATTTTGGGCGGCCGCACAGTCCTCTGAAAGTTTACATTTGTTATTTTGTGTGGTTGGAGAATGCGTTTTGATCCAAATCTTTGGTGTCCTTCTAGTTGACCTTAGTGAACATTGTAGTACACTCTAGTGATAGAATTGGGCCCTTTGTGATTAAGTTTGTGTTGGAAATTGATTAAGTGATAATTGAGATTATTGGAACGCTTTAATTGTGTGTTGTTGGTTCATTTCACTTTCTTGGTGACTTCTTGTATGGTTCCCTACTTTGGAACCTTAAGTTGTTTATTTAAGCTAGTATTTTTACTTAGCAGTTATTTGAAAGTCCAGCTGGTATTTGTGTGTGTTTGGGCGATGCGAAACATTATGATGGCACGGCCAAGTCCATTGTGATGTTGACCATTGTTTTGCCCCATTATTACCCTCCTCCAGATTGGCCTTGGATGTGAGAAGAGCTAGCTCCTTTGTGTGCATTTTAGCTTTCTTGGAGCATGACTTTGTGGCATGTCTCCCGTCCCTTGTGACACTTCATTTTTATTGGTTCCGTACCGGGGTTTTCTCTTCGGCTTTCATGCTATTATGAAGATGATGACTTGTTGATTATTGAAGCTGCGCAGCGATCCTTTATTTGGATGTTCCGGTTTGGAAAACCTTGGCTATATCCTTTGTTTTATGTTTATTTCCGCTGCTATGTGTTATGTGATAAATGCTATGTGTTACGTGATATTTATTATTTCTTATTGCTTCTTGCATCATAGCATGTCATGTAGTTGCATTAGTAACTTATTGAGATTTATCTCACCCCCCTTTCTATCTTTGTTTTTCCTTAACCCCCCCCCCCAGGTGCTAAGGATTAGTCTCGCTGATCACGAGAAAGAGGACGTCGAGTGTGGATCCATTCTTTTGGAGAAAGTTGTATAGGTTGGTTTACATTATATAAATGTGTAACCTTTTGGGATATTTGTACCAAACATTGACGTCATTAGGATTTGTGTATTTTGTAACTTTGGTGTATAACCTTATGGAGTTTATACTAGTTTTTACTTTGTTGTTCAAGTTGATTTACAAAACCTTGTGTTATCATCTTTTGGGTATAAAAGGAAATTTTTATCTCCGTTATTTTAGAGTTTATTGTTTAAGTCGACGTCCAGATCGCGGTCTCGGGCCCGCGGGGTTCGGGGTCGCGACAGGAAGTCACTTTGCTAGCGTGTCCGCAACGTTATCATTAGTTGGTACTTTGCATATAATTACGTCTTTCTTATCAACGATTTCTCGAACGATATGAAAATGCCTAAGTATGTGTTTGGATTTAGGATGTGCTCTTAGTTCCTTTGCTTGATCAATAGCACCACTATTATTACTAATAAGGTCTATTGGATTAGCAATGCTAGGAACCATCTCAAGTTCAACAATGAACTTCTTGATCCAAACCACTTCCTTTGCAGCATCCAATGCGGCAATATACTTAGATTTAGTTGTAGAATTAGTGACTGTACTTTGCTTGGAACCATTCCAACTTACAGCTCCACTATTCGACACATGCACAAAATCCGATTGCGATTTTCTATTATTTTTGTCGGTTTGGAAGCATGTATCCGAGATCATCTTCCATACCTCCATAAACGAATCTTTAGTAATTCTAAAGTTCTTAAGAATCGCTTTTACAGCCACCCAGTGAATCTCACCGGTGTCGGATTGATATCTACTCGTCATGCTCCAAATTTTGCGGTGAAGACCTCTCGTCACTAAAGATGAGTGACATTGACTCGACTAGGGAAGTGTCCCTAGTATTGACTTCATGTGTGTACATTTTTTGAATGACTCACGAAGGCAAGTAAGTCATTAAGAGAGAAGAGAAAGAAAGCCCCAGTTTGATTGCAAGAAACTAGGAGTATCGCAAAAAGAAGAGAAACCCTAGACTCGACAAGGAACGGAAAGTGATTCCAAATCTAGGAAAGTTGTTCAATCTTGAGGTGATTAATTCATTGGCAAATGAACCGTACAAAGATGTCTTGACAAGTTCGAGATGAAGGCCGATCATCATAACGCGCTAGGGCTAAACATATCTTCTTTCTTGCATGAGACCGGACCCGAAGGTTGCCTACGTTCCTCCAGTGAAGAGGCTCAGGTCACCGTAGTTCTTGTGGATGCTCCATTCGTCGAGATGGTTGTTGCTTCGTCCTTTTATCGGTGGAATGATGTTGTTGTTGTGAACTTCTTTGAATGAAGGGGAATTTTTTATTTTTTATTTTTTTTTGAGCTCTAACTTTTGCCTAGGTTGATTTGAGGATTTCAACCTAGCGAGTTTTTTTTTTTTTTTTTTTTTTTTTTTTTATATCCCCTTTTGAAAACTTTGCTTCATGATTGTTGCTCCACCTTTCTTTGTCTTGATTTCGTCGTTGTTGATGTCTTTGTTGTTGATGCCGTCGTCGATGTTTAGCCCCTAGGCGTTCAAGCGATGGCCTTCATTCCAAAACTTGTTTAGACATTTTTTCATCATTTTGCCAAGAATTAATTGAACAACTTGGAAGAGTGTATGAGGACAAGAACGACTTTTATTTAATGATTGACTCAAAATTTATCATTGGACGAGAGAAAACGTTAATGCACACATTAGAGGACTTTTGACTCTCTTTTTTTTTATCCTATTTCTAGGTAGAGAAAGAGAAACGGAGATTGTTGTCGTCATCCCCCATGTGGTTGTAGTACTCATTGCCGTTGTAGTCTTCCATGTCACTACATTCTTCCATGTCATTGTTTGGGAACCCTTTGTCGGTGAAGCTTGTGTCATAGAAGGACTCGGCCACTTCTCGGAGCAAATTGTCAATTCTAACCCCCGTATCATACATGCTTGAAAAAATCGGAGTGAAAAGCCCCACTAAGATGAGTGTGGTAGTCCATTTTCAAACACTTCAAGAATATGTCCATTTGTTCCTTCTTGGAAGGCCTATCAACCATCTCGGCTAGCTTGTCATTCCAATGGCGATAGAAGTCCCCAAATGATTCATCACCCATTTGCACGGTACTCTCCAATTCCTTCTTGGTAGGGCGGAATATGGAGTTGCCTTGATATTGTGACTTGAAGGCAAGCATAGCGGCATCCCAATTGAGGCGGGTGGAAACTGGAAGACCCATATACCAATCTTTTGCGAACCCCTCAAGAGTAAGCGGAAAGCATTGTGCCATTATTTGAGGAGACACTTTCTTTGGTAGCATGGCCCAAATGTAGGAGTCAACATGAGCATCGGGGCAAGAGTTGCCGTTGAACTTGTCTTATCTCCTCAGCCAGAGTCAATACACACTTCCTCATTAATCGAGTAAAAAACAAGACGCAAAAGAGATGCCCGCTAGATTGAAAACCCGAAAGGGCGGTCTAGGCAAAAAACAGGGTGCGTCATGAAAAAAAATGAGAGAGTGAGAGAGAGAAGGGAAAGAGAAATGGAGATCCCCGGCTTCTAAAGAAGACAACCACACGAGCTCTACATTGGATCTCCTCAACAAATCAATTCCCCACCGAGTCAACTTTGGGATTGCAAAAGGCTCGACAAGAAATGGCACCATCAAAGGTTGTCTTGGGTTTTCGGCATCATTCTCCAGCAGTTGTGCATTTTTGGTTCATGAAAAGAAGGCCCGTGGTAACCAAGACCCATCTGAGAATGAGCCCATCATAAAAGGGCACGAGGTTGCACAAATAATCCCTAGCTAGTCAATTGGCTTGGGCAGCAAATAGCAACAACATGTGTCTCAGTTTTCAAAGCTTCTGCAAGTATGTGCTTCTAAAGTACGCCGAAAGGCTCCCGAGAAATGGAGTAGCTCTTGCCATGTACTCTCATGATTGTTCCCTTGCATGAGGATGAGTAACTCTTGCTTTGCTCAACAAATGGTGACGCCCTAGGGGCTATGTGACTCAAAAACAAGGGCTTCTTTTGCTTCATTTGACAATCAATAAGCCCTAGGGGCTATGCGCGAGAAAGATGTGTGAGACTATCCTCAAAGTCTCTCAAAAGGGATGTCAAAAAGCCCTCTTGTCATGTGTTCCCGTACTCGTTCCCCCAATCAAGAATATACCTTTCTCGCAATCAATGATGGCACTCTAAGGGCTACGGTCAAGTCTTAAAGGCTCCCTCGGCAAGAAGCAATTCACTTCAATGTCCCCAGTAACACTTGAAGCTTTATACCGAAAGGTCTCAAGGGGCTTCGCAATCTACAATCTTTTGGGCTACGGCATTACAGTGATACAAGCAAAGGGCAATATTGGGGCTTCGTAATAAACAAGCTTTTGGGCAGTCGTACCCGAGCAATGCAATTTGGGAGTAGTCTTATGGCTCCATAAAAGGGATCAAACTTCAATGGTCCCTCAACACTTCTAGTCAAAAGGCCTCTTGGTTTTAAATGAAGGCTCCGATGATATGAATGAATTTGATGATTCTTGTTTGAACTCACAGCGAGATTATGAAGGAAGTCTTAGAGAAAAGGAAAAGGATTCAATATGCTAGACTCACCCGGCTGAGTTATAGCGGGCAACGCCAATATGTTAACTCTATAAGCAGAGTTACGGCCAATCCCAATGTTTCTGCAATACAGCACCCCCTTCTCCAAGATCAAAAGCACAGGCTGCATCCGAAGATCCGCCGTCGGTTCCACTCAAGAAGACTCAAGCAAACATACCGTTCGAGACTTTATCACACCAAGACCTTATCATCTGCAACAACATCACCATCTCCCACGAGACGTCTCCCGAAGACCGTACTACATTTTCAACATGGACATTCCGACATTCGGGTATCAACCACAAAAAGGGTCATCTATCTCCAAGCAAGAGAAAGAAGGAGACCGCCTTCAAGAGTTCTTCCCAATAGCGCCATCCGCTCCCAACATAATGCTAAGCCGATTCCAAGAAAATATGAGGCTTCACACCAAAAGGTCTCCACAGCCCGCCATCCACAAACTTGATAAGCCCATGACATTTGGGGCTTAGCAATCTCTCAAAGCTTGGTATCAATGATTTTCTCTTGGGACATGCCCACGTCAACAACAAAAGACAGTTTATTTGAATGGGCTAAGAGTTGATTCATCTTGGGGCTTCATAAGCCACTCAAAGTTCAGCATTCGAGGGGCTTTACAATCAGCAACCCCTTATCTCGGCATCAAATGCCTTTTAGAGCCCCATAATCGACAAATATCTTGGGGCTAGACATCAATTTCGTTGGACACCACGGCAACGACGACAGAATTCAACAAGGCAATCCGGACTTCATTGAACACGACTTGATCTTGGGTTGGCTTTACAAACACACAATGGTTAAAATGGTTCACACCACGAACTAAAAAAAAAAATCTTTTTCTCTCATGTGTGCATATTCTTTCCCTTCTAAAAAAAAAAAAAACAAAAGATTTTCTTTTTCTTTTTCTCCTTCTATGTGCAAAAGTATGTGCTTTACTTTGCTCCTAGCTTCTCCTTCAGCATTCTCCATCATCCTTGAACTACGTTGGTCTGATTCCTTCCAAGGGATATGTAGGCAGCCTTTTGGCACGACCAACCCACCATCCAGAATACCATCTCGCCAACACTACATCAAAGGCAAGAACAATTCATCATCACCAACGTCATCATTCTACAAATCATGGACATCAAGGCATCCACCACCACAACACTAATCCATCCAACAGCAATGGTAAGTGAAGGTATGAATATATCCGAGGCTTTCCTCAAATCATACCGCACACAAAATCACTTTCTCCATTCTTACAAAAACTCTCCCTCATGCAAAACTGCTTTCAAATCACATTGCACCACGAGCACAATTTCTCTCTTCATTTCACACTTCATGCATCTTCTTGCACAAACACATATACCTGCCAAGAACACACATAACACGTACCACCACGAAGTCAACAACTACTCAAGGCACTTCATCCCCAGCAGAAAGTGATCCGCCGTCAACTACGCCTGCATCCCACAGAGTCAAACAATTACAGTTCAATGACAACAACTCGGTCCATGGTGAGCCGTAAAATCACCACCTTTCCATCAAGAAACACAACAATATCATATATAGGCAGACAGAGCTTCGGTTCCCACAATCAGCAAACGGATCCCGCACCAGTAAACGGATCCCGCCATCAGCAAACGGATCCCGCATCAGCAAACGGATCCCGCATCAGCAAACGGATCCCGCCTCACCAAACGGATCCCGCATTCAGCAAGCGGATCCCGCATCAGCAAACGGATCCCGCCATCAGCAAACGGATCCCGCATTCAGCAAACGGATCCCGCCTTAGCAAATGGATCCCGCATTCAGCAAACGGATCCCGCATCAGCAAATGGATCCCGTATTCAGCAAACGGATCCCGCATCAGCAAACGGACCCCGCTTCAGCAAACAGATCCCGCTTCAGCAAACGGATCCCGCTTCAGCAAACGGATCCCCCTTCAGCAAATGGATCCCGCTTCAGCAAAACGGATCCCGTCATATCCTTTTTATATCAATAAAGCCGCTCACACAGGAGCGCACCCCTATCCTTCGCAAATTTCAAATTCATGTTTTATCGAGTCTTTGTTTTCTCTTGTCGATGTCCTTGGCGGTTGTCTTTCATTCGTCGACGCGTTTTGCTTTACAATCCACGTCGCCGAGGGGCTCTGTAGACACCCCGCTTTGGACCTCTCACCCCGATTGCATACATAGTATTTTTATTTAACTTGTTTTTGTTAATTTTTGTTACTTCCGTTAAGTTTCTAACTGATTCCGTTAGTTTTGGACTAAACTGCATAACAGAGTTAACTTTTAGAGTCATTCTGTTATTTTCACCCGCGGGCGCCTCCCGTAATGGTCATGGGGCCGCGCGCGCGTTTGGTCCAATAGGCCGGACCCACGCGCTTCCCACTTTGGCAGTAACGGATTGCACCTTATTTCCCTCCCTTTTCTTATTTACAAACATCTTCTTTAGTCAAAAACATCTTTCTTGATCATAAACATTTACTAGCTTTTATTTGTAACCTCTCAATCCACATTTCTAGCCCTTTTCATAAAAACAAAATATTTCCTTTTTATTTTATTTGATTTTCTTTTATTTCTTTCATTTATTATTTTATTTATCTGCAGAGTTCTTAGCAACAACAACAAGGGTGAGAACATCACACCACAAGCACGAAATATTTTGTTTAACCCTCTACAAAAACTATACATATTTTTCATCTTTAAAATAATAAATGAAAGAAATAAAAGAAAATCAAATAAAATAAAAAAGAAATATTTTGTTTTTATGAAAAGGGCTAGAAATGTGAGATTGGGAGGTTACAAATAAAAGCTAGTAAATGTTCCTAACTGATTCCGATAGTAACTGTGGGAGGAAGCCGTGGTTAATTCACTGCTCTAACCAAGCCGTGGCTCCCCTTTATTTTTGGGATGAGAAATTTCACAACTAGGCATTCGGCTAAGAAGGACTTTGGGGAGATGATGACCCACACCTGTGACCTAGTTGATAGTGGAATAATCTGCAAGAATGGGAATCACAACAACTTCACTTCTGAATAGTACAATTACTGTGTGGCTATATACAAGCGCAAGCAACTGCACTGGCCCAAGATCATCATGCATGAGCTGCTGAACGCTCTCAACCGCCATAATGCTAACAAATCCGCTGGAAAATCCAAGATAAGAACCCACTGCCGGCTGCTAACCAAGTTTCTGAACCAAGAAGAAGCCATCTATCAATTCTAATCGGCTAACCCTGCATACTGGATGGGCTCCAGCCGACAAAACTATTTTTGGAGAAGCCAAGTTTGATGCCTTCAGGACCAAGTTTGGATGGCGGTTTTCTCAAGCCATATGGAATGAAGACCCATTACCTGTTGATCAAAGGGGTCCATATCCTGAAGCCAAACTGAACAAGTCAGGAAAGCCTTACACTGGCCAAATTGCTGACTTGACTGAGGAAAGATGAAAGAGAGAGGAAGCTCAGAAAGCTATTCTTAAAAGATTAGGGTTAGAGGAAATAGCAAAGGATGCTCTGGCTGAAGGGGAGCATGCGGTTGAGGGGAAGCCTGCAGTTAGGTCCAAACCTACAGCTCAGCCCAAAGAAACCGTAGCTTCAAGAAAAAGAAAGGGAAGTGTGCAAATACCCTCTACTATTACCAAGGCAGACCTATCCAAACCCCTTACCCATCACCAAACCTGCCCCTCCTAAACCTTCATCAAAACCTTCATCCACTTCTTCAATGCCTTCTATCAAACTATCTCCATTTCTATCCAAACCTTTATCCAAACCGACCTTGCCTAAACCGACCTCTTCACTTTCCAAACCTTAACCCATTACCCAAGTTGAAACATCCATGCAATTTTCTCTTGATGTAGCTGCTCTCAAAGCTGCAAAGGTTAGATCACTTGAATCAAAACCTTTGCCAACAACCCAACCTACTTCTATTCAATTCACTCAAGAAATGTTGGAGGCAATCTTCAAAGTTTTACCATCCTTAAAACCGGTTGATGAAACCGAGCCTGAGCAGACCGTAAAGTCTGAGGCTGCAGTTCAGCCTGAGCAGATAGTAGTGTCTGAGGCTGCGGTTCAGCTTGAGCAGACCGAAGCGTCTGAAGCTGCAGTTCCACCTGAGCAGGTAGAAGATCCTGAGGTTTAACCATTGAGAAAGAGGAGAAGATTGATAAAGAAGTCAGACTATGAGGTGCACTGGCAAACAAGGTTGCCTAGTGAAAATGACTTCAGTAATGCATTTGGGAAAAGAGATCATTCGCCTCAAGATGGCAGTTTCACTAAGGGTTTAAGGGAGCGTGCCACACTAACTAATCTTGACTCAGAACCGCAAGTGGAAGATAGCTCTTCATCTCCAATACTGAAGAGAAAATTGAACTTTGATTCACCAAAAAGAACTCCTTCTACGGTTCAGTTCTCTCCAGTTGCATCTTCGGTTCAACCATCGGATCAGCCTTCGGTTTCACCACCCAAACCATTGGTTAAAAGGAGGAAGCATGCTGGATACATTACACTATACTTAAAGCGGTTTAAGGCTGCAAAATTACATGAGAAGCGTACCAAAGCCGCTGTCAAATCCAAGCATCTAGCCGAGAAGTCAGGCCGTAATCCTTCTTTCTTCATCTATCCTCCTGATGAGATTCAAGCCGTTGCAGACAAGATTGTATTAAGTGCTGATGATGAGTTGCTTGAAGAAATTTCTACACAGGTCTTAGCCGAGCCTGACCTTCCATCACAGCCACTCCTCCAGTTTGATCACATCTCCACTCCCACTCTTTTCAATACTTTCTCTTCCCTTCCTTCTATTCCTTTTCACTTGGCTCAATTCTTACAAGTTTTTCCTAGGCTTCCTCTAGCCGCACCCATTTTCATTCTGACTCCTCCATCTTTCAGTTTGATCCTTTGAGTTGGAATTGGCCTTAAACATTTCCATAGGTGAAAATCCAGATGATGCCCACACTCGGCTCAAGGCCAAAGCCCCAATTTCCTCATCTCCTCCTTCCCAAACCGATGATGCAATCTCATTGTCTTCTTCTGATGATGATATGCCTGATTATACACCTTCTGATGAACCTTCACCTCCAATTCCAACCTATCCACTCTTGCCTATTAATGCAACTAATGCTGATCTAGTGGATGCGGTTAGGAATATTCAGTCTCATCAAATGGCCTCTACATCTCAATTTGTCTCTGAGCTGCAGTCTCTTCAGTCTGAGTTATACTCTGCCATTGATGCCATTAAGGGGGAGAAAAGAGAAGAATCTTCTAAACAGCAGCAGTTCGATGAAAAGCTAGATGGAATTCTTTCTAACCAATTCAAGCTGTTAGAAATGGTCAAGGTCAACAATGAGTTGTACAACTTGAAGCAGGATGCTGTAAATGAAAGGTTGTCATCTCTGGAAGAAAACTTTGCCAAGTTGTCACACTCATTTGATACTAGTTCGGTTCTACTACGCAAGAAGATAAACAGTATGGAGAAATGCTTGAAGAAACCGATATTGATTCGCCTTCATGCCGCAGACTTTGAATTTTCATCCACTTATGAAACCGAGGCAAGAAATGCTGTTAATGAAGACCAAGATGCTGAAACCGCTCTGGATCAACAAGCAGATGAAGCTGCTACTGAGAAGGATCCAGCTGATGATCAAGCTGCATAGTTTACTTATGTAATTTTTGCTTGTTCATTTCTTTTGTTCCTCTTATAATTCCTTGTACTTGTAACCTCCAAATCTTATAAGTGAATTATAATGAGAAGATGCATTGCATTTCAGTTTCAAAACTTTGTTTATTCAAACTGCTTGTTTGTGGAACAATGCTTGCATTTTTTAAAACTCATGCACTTAGTTCTTCATGAAAAATCTTTTATGTGCATTTGTTTTAAACATTCAGTTTAAACTTGCATATCTGATCTTCAAAATCATATCTTTATATATTCATCTGAATGATTGTTCCTTCTATCTGCTCTTCATTTCCTTTATTTTAGATAATGTAGGAATCTATGATTAAGCATAGTGTGTGCATTGACTTGGGGCATGCCGTTTCAAAAAAACCTCATTTGGACATGTTTTTACCAAGTACAATGTTTTTCTTTATCATAGTATGGTAATGGAATCAATCAAATAGTGGGAGATTGTTAGGATTCATTGTTAGACCACCCTACTTGATTTGATTGATCTATGCCACGTGTCTTTTTATGGACTATAGGATATATGTAATGAAGTTTTTACTTTAATTTTTAGATAAGTCAATTTCTAGATTTTTATTTTTCATAGCCTGAGTTTGATTCGGTTTACCCTCAGCGGTTTGATCCTTCGAGCCGCACTAGTTGCAACTTTTGGACCGCCAGCATGGAGCCGCATATTTTCATCAAACCGCATACTGCAGTTTTGCCGCACTTAACGTTTATTCATAGAACCGTTCATGCTACCTCGGTGGAACCGCAGATCATTGATGAAGAATTCAAGTGTTGTCATTTATTCCTTGAGACAAACATTCCCTTTAACACCATAAAGGAATGATTTATGACTTGACAAATAACTTCGAGTTAACTTGGAGTTTCTGCAAGGAATGTTGATTTTTTTCCAGTAAATTCAAATGTTTACCGTTAGTCCTTTCCTGCAACAAAGGACAAATGTCAGGTAGTGGTGCTACAACTACCTAGGACTACAAGACAAAACAAAGGACGAAAATGACAGCTCAACCAATGGGATTTTGACAACAGCTGTACCATCAAGATTTGGACCAGATCATTGTCCAACGGTCACAAGAATGCTCTCCTATAAATAGCCTTCATTTTCCAACAATGAAGGTTGCTGAGCTTCAAGAGAGAAAACTCCCAAGTGTTCAAAGTTTGCTTTGAAGATTTTACCCAGGTATTCAAACCTTCAAGGATTTCCTTAGCAAACCCAGAATTCTTCATCAAAGCTTCAGTCATTCATCCATTCATTCTCATACTTATACACTGAAAGATTTCTTGTTCTCATCATCACTTAGATCTTTAGAGCATTCGATTTCTTTCACACACACACACAACACACCCGATTTGTATGATCATATAGATTATACATTTCGGAAACACCGGTTGTTAGAATAGCTTTGATAGGTTAGATTGTTTATTTAGAGTTTAGATTCTTCATTGTAATCTTGTAAAAGCTCCTCTAAATTAATACAAGTCTAGTAGCTATTAGAAAATCCTAGACTAACCATCTAGGTAGAGGACATAGTTCATTCAAGAACGAACATCTTCAAATTGGTGTGTTTGATCTTTATTTTCTGTTGTGTTTTTAATTTTATGTTTGTGGTTTCTCACCTAGTTCATCTATGATATGATCAGAAAAATGACAAGCGTTTCCCTTCGATCTTTAAGTTATAATTATCTTGTGCATAATATTGTTTTCAACCCAGTCAAACCGCCAAACTCTTTATCTATCCACTTTGGCCAAACCGCAAACCTCCACTGTGCATTTTATTAGTTCGGTTTCATTGCCTTGAACCGCAGTTGGCCAAACTGATAAGCACTCGGTTGAATTTTGTAAGGGTATTTTCAAAAAGTTGAAACCGCTATTCACCCCCTCTAGCGGTTCTATACCCTTGTTGCCCTCTGGGACCAACAAACAGTATATATTCAAAATTGGGTCAAGGACATTTTTTTTAAGAAACCAGGGCGGCACCTGGGAGGATTTTATTAATAATAATAAAATATAAGTATATATTCAAAATTGGGTCAAGGACATTCATTCTTTAGTATGGGTTATCCTTATAAACTCTCGACTTTACTTTACTGCAACTTGCTTTCAAAACTACTTTCGAAAATACCTCAAGCGACCGTTTTCGTGTATTATTGGAGTCAAACTACGTTTGGTCTGATTCCTTTCCGGAGGATACGTAGGCAGCTTTCAGCACGACCATACACTCGTTCTAAATGGATGTCTTTCTATCGACGACATTCATTCTTCCATAAGTATTGTCATCGAGGGGTTCTGTAGACACCCCTTTTTGAACATTACAATCATAACTATAATACTCTCTTCTCTCACCTTTGTGTCCGGATGAAAACTCATCAGTTTTTGTCATGTTATGTTAAGTTTCTGACTCACTCTGTTAGTTAGGGGCTAAACTGAACAAAGAAAATGTGGATGAGGGAAAAACAGTGAATCATCACTGGAACTCTCGTACGATAGATCTCCCTTGTCTTCGATTTTTTAGCCAGTTCCCTCCTTGGTTGTGAACTCTTCTTTGGTAAAACTCTTAACACTTGGGGATTAGATAAAATTACTGATCCTTAGAGTTGAGATAAACCAAAAAGACTCCAATCTCTACCTCTCTAAACCTCCCCGACATGATTCCTAAGTTTCCTTACAACTATAAAATAAAGGTTCTTTTACTCAAGTTAGAACTAATCGCCCTTAATCACTCCCATGACTCATAAACACTCCTATCATCCTCAAAACATCATATATCAGTCCTTCAGCACCTTTTTACCCTTTCCCCATACTCAAACACACTCAAAAACTCAAATCTTCAATCAACAATCATCACAAAACACTCGGATCATCAAGGCCTTAGTCTAGGTCATCCCTCAGATTCTTTTCAAATGTGCAAACGCTAGGTAATCTTCCTACCTTCGAATCTTCTTCTCATCCTATTCTTTGCTTTAGAGTAATGTAGTTCCATCAAACTAAGGATCAGCCTAGAGCCTCTTTAAATTATGAAGATGTTATCGAAGCACATGATCCGACATTCCTAATAAATAAGTAATTATTTATTAGGTTAAAATTGTATTATTTGATCTTTGAGAAATAAAGTGATGATGATGATTTTTACGTAGCAAGACCAATCCTAGATTGGGGTGGATTTGGTGCTCTTGACCTCTAAATCCATAACTTAACCCCCGATCTCATGATTCTCAACGGTTTATGTTCCGTTAATAACATGATGGCGACTCTGCAACATATCAAATGACAAAAAACAGCCCAAATTTTTTTGGGCCATGTGTCACTGACAGTGGCAGATTTTGAGTAGAGCATGAGTTGGGATCCTATGCTTCGCGGAAAATGTTGTACAAGGGTCATGGGTCGACCCGTCTTTTCTATGAGACGGATTTAGGTGTTATCACAACATACCACCGAAATAACACGTGATATCACGTGAATCATTTTGGCAATAAACTCCTATCTTAACCGAGAACTGTAAGGGGAAGACTAGAAAAGGCTTGCAACTAGAACAATTAGGCCCAGTCCAACATACCTTGTGGACGATAAATACCCTTCCATGTCGTCCTACTACCTAATGCTTATGTTCTTCCTTCCTCTTGTCGCCCACAGCAGGAATTACGCGCGATGATTTCAAACAAAGAAAAAGGAAAAAAACATTAAGAATCCCAAATGGGTATTTCTTGTTCTTCAGCTGTGTCCAACTTTTCTCCCAAATTAGGAAAATTTAGAAAATTTACACAAATGGGGTTCTCCCAAAATTCCAGACCACAACTCAATCGCAGCAAAACCTCTAACCCACCTCAACAATCTGGTACCTTTCTCTCCACTATCTAGTTTTTATGTGTCTTTTTGCTTATAAAATACTGTAGTATGTTTTTTCTCTATGTATTCGCTTCTAATAAACCTTTTCCCGCTTAGACTAGTGAATGGCTGTTTATTTATGAAGAACTGGCTTATAAATGAAACAAAAATTGTTGAGTGTAGCACAAAAATTTAAACTTGGTAAAGTTCTTGTTTGTTTTTTTAATTGTGTGTGCGCATAAAAAATTGCATATATAACGCCTCTAATTGTGTGCACCTGTAAGTATTTCATTAGGTACCTTGTATTCTTTGCATATGTCTATCTATCTCCGTGTTTGTGCATATGTGTATATTTGGCATACTTTTCTCTGTTTTCATCCTAGTAATTTGTGTAAGCAGGTGTAGAAATGGACAACAGTATCTACTCAATTCTAACCATTGACCGCTGGGAGTCTCTAAACCACATGGACTATAAACGATCTTCGCTCAGGTCTGTTCATGGAAGGTTAGCTTTGAAATTTCTCAGCTGGGTCATTTCCCAACCTGGTTTGGAACTCAATCACATTACTCATATCTACTGTATTACTACTCATATACTAGTTAGAGCAAGAATGTATGACGCTGCTAAGTCAATTTTAAGTGATTTATTTGAGGTGGGTATTTGTCAAAAGTCCCTTTTTTGGTGCTCTCATGGACACATTCCCTCTTTGTAACTCAAACCCTGCAGTTTTTGACCTTCTAATTAGGGTTTATGTGAGGGATTCAATGGTTAAAGATGCTTTGGAAACATTTTATTTGATGAGTTATCGCGGGTTTGAACCGTCTGTTTATACATGTAATATGATCCTGGCAGCAATTGGGAAGAACAAGCTGTTAGGTTCAGCATGGTCCTTCTTTGAGGATATGCTTGCAAGAAATATTTGCCCTAACGTTGGTACATTCAATATATTGTTACATATTCTTTGTGAGGAAGGAAAGGTTACAAAGGCTTGGCGTCTCCTTAGAAAGATGGAGGGGGGAGTGGTTATAACCCTTCTGTTGTCACATATAATACTGTGCTGAATTGGTGTTGCAAGAAAGGAAGATACAATGCGGCTTTCGAGTTAATTGATCACATGGGTCATAAAGGTCTTGAAGCAGATGTATACACATATAATATGTGGATTGACCATTTATGTAGAAATCATAGGAGTGCAAAAGGCTATTTGCTGTTGAAAAAGATGAGGAAGAAAATGAAATTTCCAAATGAAGTGACTTATAATACTTTAATTAATGGGTTTGTCAAAGAAGGAAAGATTAGTGTTGCCAGTCAGATTGCTAATGAGATGTGGAAGCATAATATTTCACCAAACTGCCCAACTTATAATGCGTTGATTGGCGGGCATTGCCAGGAAAGCAGTTTCTCAGAAGCTTTCAAACTTTTGAGAGAAATGGAAGGGAGGGGATTAAGACCTAATGAAGTAAGTTATGGTGTCTTGTTGAATGGTTTATGCAAGCAAGCGAAATATAATGAAGCAAATTGTCTTTTTCAGAGAATGAAAAGGAACGGTATTGTTGTTGGTCATGTTGCATATACAATGTTGATTGATGGGCTAGTCAAAAGTGGGAGACTCGGAGAAGGTGTGCAAGTGCTTGATAAAATGCTCAAGGATCGCGTGAATCCAGATGTAGTTACATATTCAGTACTTGTTAATGGGTTTTGCAGAGTAGGAAATGAAATTAAAACGAAGGAGATAATGTGTAAGATGTACAAATCTGGAGTTACACCAAACAACGTTTTGTTTTCTACATTGATATACAACTTCTGCAAACAAGGAAAGCTAAAGAAGGCATTGCGTATCTACAGTGTGATGAGTTGCAGTGGCCATGATGTAGACCTTTTCACGTGTAATATGCTAGTTTCTTCGCTTTGTAGATATGGAAGAGTAGAAGAGGCTGTGGAGTTCATGCATCATATGAATCGGATCAGTCTAGTCCCGAATTCCACAACTTTTAATTTGATTATTAACGGTTACGCAAACTTAGGTGATGGGTTGAACACATTCTCCTGGTTTGATGAAATGATAAATTTGGGTCATCTCCCTACTTCTTACACATACGGGGGTTTACTAAGAGGCCTATGCAAAGGTGGAAATTTAGAGGAAGCAGTAATATTTACAAGCAAACTCCGGTGCATTCCTTGTGCTTTAGATGCTGGTGTGTGTAACATGTTAGTGAGTGAGGCTTGTAGATCAGGAAAATTGCAAGTGGCCGTATTCTTGTTGCGTGAGATGGTGCAGAACAATCTATATCCTGATAGTCGTACATACAACTGTCTTCTTTCTGGGTTATGTAGAAAGGGGAAGGTGGTTGCTGCAATTCAGTTATCTCAAAGAATGATGAAACAAGGAATTTTAACTCCAAACAAGTTCTTGTACACAAGTCTGATTGGTGGCCTTTATAAGGTGGGACAGGCAAAGGCTGCTGCCTATTTTTATGAAGAGATGGTATCAAAGTGTATTTATCCTGATACAGTTGCAATTAATGCAATTATGGATGGCAAGTTGAGAGCGGGGCGGACATCCGAGGTGTACACTTTGTTTTGTTCAATGAGAGAATGGAATTTGTCTCCTAGTTTGGTGACATATAATATTCTCTTACATGGATACTCAAGACGACAGGATGTATCAAACTGCTTCGTAGTATTTAATACCATCTTGAGAAAAGGTTTTCTTCCAGATAAATTTACATGTCATGCTCTAATTTATGGACTTTGTGAGTCAGGTATGCTGGATATCGCAGTCAAAATTTTGAAAAAAATGATCATGGAAGGAACTTTAGTTGGTAAGTGCACTTATAACATGGTGATTTCCCAGTGCTGCAAGAGGTATCAGATGGTCAAAGCATTAAATCTGTTGAATACTATGAATTTCTTAGAAGTTTATCCGGATGAAGAGACTTACAGTTACATACTTAAAGGACTCAATGGGATATCCGGTTTCGAAGATTATCACAGGCTTTTGCACGAAATGTTGGTAAAAGGTTACGTTCCGACCATTATACAGTTCATTAATTTGATAACTGGCATGTGTAGAGTGGGCAATATAAAAGGAGCGTTTAAGGTAAAGGATGAAATGGAAGCAATTGGTGTTGGGTCAAGGGATATAGCTGAGAGTGCTATGGTTAGAGGGCTAGTCCAGCGTGGAAAGATGGAAGAAGCAATGCTGGTTCTTGATTGCATGCTCCGAGGCAAACTCGTTCCAACTGTTGCTACTTTTACAACTTTAATGCATATGTTGTGCAAAAGACTTGACTTTTCTGAGGCTTTGAAGTTGAAACAGATCATGGAAGGTCTTGGTGTAAACCTTGATGTGGTTGCTTACAATGTTCTTATTTCAGGCTTTTCTGCAAGTGATGATATTGTACAAGCACTTGAATTATACGTGGAGATGAAGGAAAAGGGTGTCTACCCGAATACGGCCACCTTTACTGTTCTACTTGAAGCTATGTGGCGAATGAATAATTTTGAGAATGCCAAAATGCTTATCAAGGATTTATCAGATAGGGGTCTGATATCTGAAGACAAGAATGCTCAAGATGTGCACAAAGGTCTGATAGTTGCCATGGAGAAGCTAAACATTTTAAAGCACAAAAGGAAGTCCCGGAACAGATTATGAAGGGAACGAAACCGCTGTTGGAAGTTCTGGCTGGTGATAGTCTCTGGATCTTTGGATTGTATCTCACACCCAAGTAATCCATATATGTGGTTCGTATACTTGAGAATGTAATTTATTCATTTTCGTACATTCTTGTTTTATCATCCGTAAAATGATACTCAATACTCCCTCTATCCCAGCTCACTTGACACCTTTTGACCAAAACTGTAACACCCCAAATTTTCCTACTGTATCTGAGCATTAAATGGCATTAAATAACAATAATTAAAATACCTCAAATTAGGGTTCTCAAACCAACCCTTTATTACATCATCAGTTCATCATAAATGCGGAAGCGTAACCATCAAAACTTGTCTCGGCAAGTAAACAACCCTAGCCGTTAATGTATTTCAACTTAAACAAAGTAATTAATTATTCTTAAAATAACTAAATAATAAATCTTCAAATCTGCCGTTCCATTTACGGCTGCTCTCCTTCCTTTTCCCTCTAATTAAATCCTGAAATAGAAATTGTAGAGAAGGGGTGAGCGAATGAATGCTCAGTAAGTTCATACGTGGCCTCTCCGGTTACTAAGGAGAGACGACCAGAACGAACACTATGAATGACTTTTGCAAGGATAGGTTCAATTACTTTTGATTTAAGACTGCAGAGCAATACAGTCATTATACTCTTAAGATTTTACCTTCAAAGGATTATGGCACTACGATCCAAAGGGATTCATTCTAGTTCCGTCAATTCCAACGTACATTATATCCTCAATGCCAAAGGTATAATTTTGTACACCTAGCTTTTTCAAGCCATTAGTGTAGGTCGTAACATATATGTTATCCACACATATATGCTCGGGGTCTAGAATTATCCTTGTAATCAGACAATTCCTGAGAGAAGGCATGTGATCATTCATGCAATCCCTAATTTAAGGACGAGTCTTTTCTAACTGGACTGTCCCGACAATGTCTTTTCTAACTGGACATTGTACATTCCAACAAGTAAGTGATTAACTTACGAGTTAGGATGTGAACATACCAAGGTACAAGTATGTGATAACAAGTTTCAATCTTTGATACTTAGTGGATCAATGGGGACATCACTAAGTAAGGATTCTTCCAAAAGAACGTTCAATAACGCGGAATTTATTCAAATACTATCATGCCATATTGATAGTCTAACTTATAGAAAGAAATATAGAGTTCCAATCAACAGGAGTTCAAATAACAGTAAGGAACGTAATCCCTTACCTTGATTGCTTTTCCTTGCAATGTTCTCCTTGTGCGAATCTACAAAGCATCGAATAGTTTACTTTAGTATCCTCTTACGATGTTAACTACTTCTACTTAGTTAACTGAGAGATGTGTTTTTACTTCTTTATTTCTTTACTTCTTTACTTACGTTTAAGTCTCTGACTTTGATTTACGAGTCAGTCCTTCAACTTTGATGAAATTGTAAATAAGCCTTTCAACTTTGGATTAAATACAAATTGATCCTTCAACTTTGGATTAATTGCAATTTGATACTTTAACTTTAGTTTAATTACAATTTGATCCTTCAACTTCAGTTTAATTACAATTTAATCCTCCAACTTTAGTTTAATTACAATTTGATCCTTTGACTTTCATTTAATTGCAGGAAGGTCCTTTGACTTTGGTTTTTTCGTAAAGGTCCCCCAAATTTCTTTTTAACCACTTAGACCCCTTTAACCTCAAAGGTTTCCTTTTCATTCCTTTTAACTTTAAACTTTATCAGTTTAATCCTTTTCCGTTAGGAAACTAACTGAAATCTTTTAATCTTCCCTCTTCTCGTTAACTTTCTAACTTTCAAGGTCTTCCAAGTACTTATTACATTCTTTCAAGTTAGTTTTGTAACTTTCCAATAACTCTCTTAAGGATCATGTTCTCTTTTCATTATAAATCTAACGAAAACACTAACATTTTCCGTCCAAACTATTAACATCCTAAATCAAGAATTAATACCCAATTCATATAGTTTTTTAGGGCGAATTTTATAGCATCAAGATTTATAGATTTGGTCAATTTTCTTGTTCTTAATTTTCTTTGTAAATTTCTAACATCCATTTATTCAATAATCGCTAACAATATTAAAAGAAATCAACAAAACAATTCCCCACATCATAAGGCCATTCGGCCGAAACCCTTATGGGGTGAATCCATATTTTTTCTCTTTTTTTTGTTAAATCCTAATTAACCTCAATTCCTTATTTGTTCAATTCCCATACATTATAAAACATGGATTTATTCAATTTATGATCACAGGGGTTAATCTTAAAATAAAGCTAGACATGGAGATCATCATTTTATCATAGCCTTTGAATCTAAGCTTTTAGCAATTAAAATTTCTCACTATTCATTTACTAGCATGCAAACCCTAATGATTATTCTCTTAAAATATGCATAACTTAAATTTTATTTATCCAAATTCAATGAAATAAATTTTGGAGGGTGAGGTTTGGCATTACCTTGAGAATGATCGGATTATACTTAAAAAAAAAAAAATGGCGAAAACTCTTCTCCCTCCTCCCTTGGCCGGCGGCCGCTGCCTTTGGTGGTGATGATTAGGGTTTTTGTTATTTTGTTGTTTTGGTAAATAAAATAAAACTTAAAATTCACTAACTCAAGGTTTTATACTTTGGTTAGTTGTTAATTGGGCTTGATCTATTTGTTTTAAATTCAAACTAACCCACTTGAGCCCATTACAATTTTTGGTCCAACTCTTTAATTACCTAGCCCACTTCCTTAGTTAACCATTAACCTTAATTATCATTTAATTAAAATGAATTAACATAAATAAAATAAACTAATAAAATAAAAAATATCGGGTCATTACATTCTTACCCCCCTTAAAAGAAGTTTGTCCTCAAACTTTAACCAATCTTAATCTGAGAAGATGTCCGGGTACAATTCACGCATTTCACTTTCTAGTTCCCATGTCGCTTCTCTTTCCGTGTGATTACTCCATTGCACTTTCACATAGGGAATCGCACGCTTTCTTACAATCTCGTCTTTTCTGTCGACGATCTTGATCGGGCGTTCATCGTACGTCAAATCTGCCCGGACTCTTAACTGTTTGTACTCGATCACATGACTCGGATCATGAATATACTTCCTTAGCATGGAGACATGGAACACAATATGTACTCCAGCTAGCACTGGCGGTAACGCTAATCGATAAGCTACTTCCCCGATCCTATCGAGAATTTCGAACGGCCCCACATATCGTGGACTTAGCTTTCCTTTAATTCTGAAACGCATAACTCCTTTCGTAGGCGATATCTTTAGGAATACTCGATCCCCTGGCTGAAATTCTAGTTCCCTCCTTCTGTTATCTGCATAGGATTTCTGTCTACTCTGCGCAGTCTGTAGCCATTTCCGAATCTGTTGTATCTTATTTGCCGTAACTTGTACAAGTTCCGGTCCACTTAACTTTCTCTCACCAACTTCATCCCAACAAGCCGGTGATCTACACTTCCTCCCATATAATGCTTCATAAGGTGCTATCCCAATACTTGCATGGAAGCTGTTGTTGTACGCGAATTCCACCAATGATAAATGTTCGTCCCATGTATTTGGCCAATCTAACGAAGTAGCCCTTAGCATATCTTCTAGTGTTTGGATAGTCCTTTCTGACTGACCATCTGTCTGCGGATGAAACGCCGTGCTCATGGTCAATTCTGTTCCCAGCGCCTCCTGTAAGCTGTTCCAAAATTTCGAAGTGAACCTTGCGTCTCGGTCGGACACGATTGTGACCGGTATCCCATATAGTCTCACTATCTCATCGATATACAATTTGGCCAACTTCTCTAACGAATCAGTCTTCTTAATTGCTAGAAAATGTGCCGACTTAGTCAATCGATCTACGATAACCCATATCGCATCACACTTTCCTGCCGTCTTCGGCAATCCACTTACAAAATCCATGGCAATGTTCTCCCACTTCCACTCGGAAATTGGTAATGATTGTAGTAATCCTGCTGGCTTCTGATGTTCGCTTTTGACTTGTTGACATGTCAGACACCTGTGCACATACTCTGCCACATCATTCTTCATATTATTCCACCAATACGACTCCCTCAGATCCCTATACATTTTAGTACTTTCCGGATGTACAGAGAACTTCGAACAATGAGCTTCCCTCAGTATCACTCTCTTAATTTCGTCATTATTTGGCACCCATATTCTCTTTGGTACCTCAAAATTCCATCTTCGCCCATGTGAAGATCTTTTACCCGTCCTTTTTCGATTAGGGCTTCTCTCTCCTCGTCTAACTCTTGTGCCTTTTTAATTCTGCTCAACAGTGCAGGTTGTAACGTCAATCGAGCCAAATATCCGTTTACTTTTACTACTAAGCTCACTTCCTTGACATCATTCCATATACTTACCCCCTTAGAGATCAACGTCGCCAACATCCCGTGATTCTTCCTACTTAAGGCATTTGCCACCTTGTTGGCTTTCCCAGGATGATACAATATTTCACAGTCGTAATCCTTGAGAAGTTCTAGCCATCTCCGTTGTCTCATGTTCAACTCTTTCTGGGTAAAAATATACTTAAGGCTCTTGTGATCTGTAAAAATCTGACATTTCACGCCATACAAATAATGTCTCCAATTTTCAAAGCAAATACCACTGCCGCTAACTCCAAATCATGAGTCGGGTAATTCTTCTCATGTATTTATAACTGCCTAGATGCATATGCTATCACCTTTCCATTTTGCTTCAATACACAGCCTAGTCCTTTCAACGATGCGTCACTGTAGATAACAAAACCTTCCGTTCCCATCGGTAATGTTAACACTGGAGCAGATACTAATCTATTCTTCAATTCTTGAAAACTTTTCTCACATTCTTCTGACCAAATAAACTTGGCTGCTTTCTGCGTCAACTTCGTCAATGGTCCCGATAACTTCAAAAATCCTTCTACGAACCTCCTATAGTAACTGGCTAAACCCAAGAAACTCCTTATTTTTGGTTACCGTAGTCGGTCTTTCCCAATCCATTATTGCCTCCACCTTCGTCGGGTCCACTGAAATTCCTTCCTTCGACACCACGTGCCCCCAAAATGCTACTTTCTCTAACCAGAATTCACATTTCTTAAACTTAGCATATAATTTCTGCCTCCTCAAAATTTCCAACACTAACGTCAGATGCTCAGCATGTTCTTCCTTTGTCTTCGAGTATACCAAAATATCATCAATAAATACTATCACACATTTGTCTAAGTACTCCTGAAATATCCTATTCATCAACTCCATGAATACAGCTGGTGCGTTAGTTAAACCAAACGGCATCACGACAAACTCATAATGTCCATACCTTGTCCTAAACGCTGTCTTTGCCACATCCACATCCTTGACTCTCAACTGATGATAGCCAGACCTAAGATCAATCTTTGAAAATTGACAGGCTCCTCTCAGTTGATCAAACAAGTCATCAATTCTCGGCAATGGGTATTGGTTCCTCACCGTCACTTTATTCAATTCCCTGTAGTCAATGCACAACCTCATAGATCCGTCTTTCTTCTTTACAAATAGCACCGGTGCACCCCATGGTGATACACTCGGCCTAATCAAACCCTTGTCCAACAGTTCTTGCAACTGCTCCTTTAGTTCTTTCAGCTCCGTCGGAGCCATCCTGTACGGTGCTCTCGAAATAGGCGTGGTTTCTGGTGCTAAGTCGATGGAGAACTCTACCTCCCTCACTGGTGGTATACCAGGTAAATCTTCTGGAAACACGTCTTGAAATTCCCTCACTACTTCAAGTGACTCTAAGGTTACTCCATTCTCTTCTTCCTCACCTATGTGTGCCAGAAATCCTACACATCCCTTCTTCAACATTTTACGGGCCTTTATCACCGAGATTAAGCTTATCCTTCTCCTCGGTCTTGAACCCACAAATCTGTGTTCTTTACCTTCTTCTCATATGAACGTCACTATTTTCTCCTGACAGTTCACGTTAGCTTGATATAGATCCAACCAATCCATTCCCAGTATTACGTCGAATTCCGACATATCCAGTTCAATGAGATCGATCCTTACATTCGTACCTCCTATTCCTAAGGTGCAATTTCTATAAGTGGTAGTGATAGGGATAGCGTCTTTAGCATGTGTATCTATCACTAAAGGTATTTGTAAAGTTTCTGGGTGCAGTCTCAACTTCCTTGCTACATCATTACTAACTACTGAATGAGTAGCGCCAGTATCTATATAAACATCATGAGAATTTAACCGCATCGTACCTGCCACAAGGTCTGCGTTTACTCCTGCTGCCTTTGCGGTCATTGTGTATATCCTACCACGGCCTCCACCGTTTCCTCCACCGTTGCCCTTAGTTCCCGCAGCTGGTTCTTCTTTCTTAGGTTCCGGGCATTTCCATTTCGGGTGTCCCACTTTCTTGCAGTTATAACACTGTCGCTCCTTGTAGTAACAAATCTCCGTCTTGTGAGCTCCATCACAGATTGTACACTTATCATCGCTCGTAACACTTCGGTTTTTGCCCTTATTCCATTCTCGTCTGTTGTCATTGGAGTTCCGACCGTTGCCGTTATGGCTGTTGTTGGAGTGTTTATTTCCATAATTGCCCTTATCGCGACCGTCATCCACTGCTTTCCTCTTGTTGTTATTGTGGTCCTTACTGCCTTTGTTTCCTTCTGACTTCTCGGTCACTGTCTTTCCTTTCTCTCTCGTCGGTTACGATAATTATCCGATTCCTTCTCCACTATCTTAGCTCTGTCCAGCACCGCTGAATAAGTAGTCAACGCCAACGGTGTGATTTGTACCTGATCCTATCACTCAATCCTGCCTCAAATTTCTTTGCCTTTTGTTCCTCGGTATCGAAGAACCTCGGCGCAAACTCCAGTAGATCGGTGAACTTCTCACCATACTCCGCCACTGTCTGATTCCCTTACACTAGAGTTAAGAATTCCGCCACCTTAGCGTTCCTTGTACTCGCAGGATAATACTTCTCGTTAAAGATAGCCTTAAACGTGGTCCACGTAAATGCAGCTTCACCACGAGCCACATCAGCTCGCTTCTCTGCCTCCCACCACGATTAGGCCTTCCCTTTCAGCATGAACGTTGCAAACACTACCTTCTGCTCTTCTGTGCAGTTCAACGTTTCGAAGATACGTTCTGTACTCTTGATCCAATCCTCGGGTTTCTCCTTTGCTGTATCCGAGAACGAATCTGGGTTTCTCCTTTGAAATAACTCCAACGGGTCTCGTAATGGAGCTTGTGGTGGTGGTTGAGCAATTCCAGCCACAGTCTGGCCTATTCCAGCTACCGTCTGCGTGAGCGTCTGCAAGAGATTCACTAGTGCCGGGTCCAACTGCCCGCCTCCATTACCGTTGTTGCTGCCGTTACCATTTCCGTTTCTGTTGTTTCCACTTCTGGTATTCGAGGCCATCTGCAATTTTTTTCTTTTACTTTTAGAACAGGTCTGTGTCCTAGTAATGTTTATCATTACACAATATGTACGGTGTCCATAGTATAATTAACGTTACTATTCTTTTACTAACGGTTTACTTGTTAATTTTATCTTGTTCGTAGGTCTTTTGTACTAGACCATCATTCTGATTTGGTTAGTTTACTTAACCTTTATTCTCCGGTTCAGGAGTTATTGTACTTCATAATTAGCAACCGTTTTACTTGGTTGACTATTACTGAATTTTATTTCACTAGTTTTTATTACTTAACTAGCTTTGACTTACTCTAATGGTCGTCTTACTTCGTACCATGGTTTCGAAGATTGTTTTAACCAATCCGATGTTTTCCCTTGTCTTTTCTCAACAAGTTAACTTTTAATTTAAGCGGTAATAGTTGATTTATAACTCCGGTATTTAAACTAAAATAACTAACTTTATTCAACTAGGGTGTGAGATTAAACTTCTCAAAATCCACCCAAAATTCAATTAACATAATCAAAAGTCTAACTGAATTATTCCACTAATCATAATGAGTCTAACTCAACAATCATTAAATAATCACTTGCACTAAGCTCTACATTGTGCGTGCTCTTCCACTAGTTGGTCGTACTTTGCCTGAAGTTCTAGCTTATCTGCGTAGATCTGATAACCTGAAGCTCTGAGTTCCCGCTCATACTTTTCCTGTTCATCCACTTTCTTTTCGAGATCATAGACACTCCTTTGCTCATCCAATAAATTCACACTTAGCTTGTTCCACTCTCTATTGGCTCTAATAGCGTGATTCTTCATATCTCTAGCCTTCTGGATTTTCTCTGCTAGTCTTTATTCTAAAACCTTGATGTCATCATCACGTGTTTTGAGAGTGTACTGTAAACCCTCTATTCCCACTTTCAGTCTACGGATCTCTTCATTAGCTTTGGTCAGTTCAGTAGTATTCTTAACCAACTCTTCCTCCATACTAACATTCTTTGCCTTTTTTTGAGCCAATTCCTCATTCATTAGCTTGATTCGGTTCTCCTTGGCTTTTATGTTCTCCTTCAGTGTAGCACTGTACCTTACGGATTTTATCGGTTTCCTTGTCATAATCCTACACACACTAGACAATAAACTTAATTAGTACATAACCCCAAGATTTCATTATAACATTTTCTTTTTTAAAAAAAAATGAGTAGACATGTACAAGGATGAACAGATTTCTACTTCCTCAAGTGCATTCATGCTTTACGTGCACCCTTAGTATTATTCCTAGAGATAGATTTTATCACTTGAAAATTCTCAAGTAAACCTTATTCAAAGTCAAGTACTAGGTCTCCCATTAATCTTAACTTTCAACTTCTCCCATAGAACCTAAAGCCATTGCTCTGATACCAACTGTAACACCCCAAATTTTCTTACTGTATCTGAGCATTAAATGGCATTAAATAACAATAATTAAAATACCTCAAATTAGGGTTCTCAAACCAACCCTTTATTACATCATCAGTTCATCATAAATGCGGAAGCGTAACCATCAAAACTTGTCTCGGCAGGTAAACAACCCTAGCCGTTAATGTATTTCAACTTAAACAAAGTAATTAATTATTCTTAAAATAACTAAATAATATATCTTCAAATCTGCCGTTCCATCTACGGCTGCTCTCCTTCCTTTTCCCTCTACTTAAATCATGAAATAGAAATTGTAGAGAAGGGGTGAGCGAATGAATGCTCAGTAAGTTCATACGTGGCCTCTCCGGTTACTAAGGAGAGACGACCAGAACGAACACTATGAATGACTTTTGCAAGGATAGGTTCAATTACTTTTGATTTAAGACTGCAGAGCAATACAGTCATAATACTCTTAAGATTTTACCTTCAAAGGATTATGGCACTACGATCCAAAGGGATTCATTCTAGTTCCGTCAATTCCAACGTACATTATATCCTCAATGCCAAAGGTACAATTTTGTACACCTAGCTTTTTCAAACCATTAGTGTAGGTCGTAACATATATGGTATCCACACATATATGCTCGGGGTCTAGAATTATCCTTGTAATCAGACAATTCCTGAGAGAAGGCATGTGATCATTCATGCAATCCCTAATTTAAGGACGAGTCTTTTCTAATTGGACTGTCCCGATAATGTCTTTTCTAACTGGACATTGTACATTCCAACAAGAAAGTGATTAACTTACTAGTTAGCATGTGAACATACCAAGGTACAAGTATGTGATAACAAGTTTCAATCTTTGATACTTAGTGGATCAATGGGGACATCACTAAGTAAGGATTCTTCCAAAAGAACGTTCAATAACGCGGAATTTATTCAAATACTATCATGCCATATTGATAGTCTAACTTATAGAAAGAAATATAGAGTTTCAATCAACAGGAGTTCAAATAAGAGTCAGAAACGTAATCCCTTACCTTGATTGCTTTTCCTTGCAATGTTCTCCTTGTGCGAATCTACAAAGCATCGAATAGTTTACTTTAGTATCCTCTTACGATGTTAACTACTTCTACTTAGTTAACTGAGAGATGTGTTTTTACTTCTTTATTTCTTTACTTCTTTACGTTTAAGTCTCTGACTTTGATTTACGAGTCAGTCCTTCAACTTTGATGAAATTATAAATAAGCCCTTCAACTTTGGATTAATTACAAATTGATCCTTCAACTTTGGATTAATTGCAATTTAATACTTTAACTTTAGTTTAATTACAATTTGATCCTTCAACTTCAGTTTAATTATAATTTAATCCTCCAACTTTAGTTTAATTACAATTTGATCCTTTGACTTTCATTTAATTGCAGGAAGGTCCTTTGACTTTGGTTTTGTTCGTAAAGGTCCCCCAAGTTTCTTTTTAACCACTTAGACCCCTTTAACCTCAAATGTTTCCATTTCATTCCTTTTAACTTTAAACTTTATCAGTTTAATCCTTTTCCGTTAGGAAACTAACTGAAATCTTTTAATCTTCCCTCTTCTCGTTAAATTTCTAACTTTCAAGGTCTTCCAAGTACTTATTACATTCTTTCAAGTTAGTTTTCTAACTTTCCAATAACTCTCTTAAGGATCATGTTCTCTTTTCATTATAAATCTAACGAAAACACTAACTTTTTCCGTCCAAACTATTAACATCCTAAATCAAGAATTAATACCCAATTCATATAGTTTTTTAGGGCGAATTTTATAGCATCAAGATTTATAGATTTGGTCAATTTTTCTTGTTCTTAATTTTCTTTGTAAATTTCTAACATCCATTTATTCAATAATCGCTAACAATATTAAAAGAAATCAACAAAACAATTCCCCACATCATAAAGCCATTCGGCCGAAACCCTTATGGGTGAATCCATATTTTTTCTCTTTTTTTGTTAAATCCTAATTAACCTCAATTCCTTATTTGTTCAATTCTCATACATTATAAAACATGGATTTATTCAATTTATGATCACAGGGGTTAATCTTAAAATAAAGCTAGACATGGAGATCATCATTTTATCATAGCCTTTGAATCTAAGCTTTTAGCAATTAAAATTTCTCACTATTCATTTACTAGCATGCAAACCCTAATGATTATTCTCTTAAAACATGCATAACTTAAATTTTATTTATCCAAATTCAATGAAATAAATTTTGGAGGGTGAGGTTTGGCATTACCTTGAGAATGATCGGATTATACTTCAAAAAAAAAAATGGCGAAAACTCTTCTCCCTCCTCCCTTGGCCGGCCGCTGCCTTTGGTGGTGATGATTAGAGTTTTTGTTATTTTGTTGTTTTGGTAAATAAAATAAGAGGCTTTGACCAATAAGTCCCTCATCCAAATGAAAACGACCAATAAGGACATGTATTATGGAAACTCACCAAAAAGTCCTTTGGATTTTCGCTGGACAAAAATGCTTCTCAATTCCCTATTGCACGTGAGCCAGGCAGCGGACAAAAAAAAAAGAAAAGAAACACGTTAAGCGCTGAGCTTTCTCTCATTTCTTTCTTCCCTCCCTACTTTTTCTCGCTTTTTTTTTCCCCCTCAAATTTTAAAAGGTAATATCTCAAAATCTAAAAATTAAAAAAATAATCCGAGAACACCGTTTTAATTGTGTCGTCAAAACGAATCAAACAAGTACACTCAACACATAATTCAAATTTTAGAAATAAAAATCTCATTTTTCACAAGTAAAAATTTGAGAAAATCATTTTTCATTTCTCAATTAATTTCACAATTTTAGGGAAAAAAAAATCATTTTTCAATTGTAAAATCATTTTTCAACTGATTTCACAGTTGTGTCATTTTTTCATTTTTCATTTTTAAAAACTGATAAATCCATATTTCAATTTTTTCACAATCATTATAATAACTGAGAGATGCATTTCACAGTTGTTCACACATAAATTTGAATATAATAACTGAGACATTCATTTAACAGTTATTCATAATTGAATAAAAAATGATAAAATCACCTCTCATTTTTCACAATTGATGACTGAATTTATCAGTTTAATTATATAATAAATGAGACATTCATTTCTCAGTTATACACATATGAAATTGAGTACAAAAACTGGTACATTCATTTCTCAGTTATTCAAATGAATTTGAGTAGAAGAACTGCTACATTCATTCTCAGTTATTCACATATGAATTTGAGTATAAGAACTGGTACATTCATTTCTTAGTTATCAATTTTTCTCTGTTTTTAATATAATAATAAATGGGATATTCATTTCTCAACTAAAAAAAAAAAAAAAAAAACAACAACAAATGTGAGGTTGTAGTGTTAAATATATAATAGTCTACTATTAGAACAAGTGAGAAGCTTGGCATAGTGGTTAGGAGTCTTAGTCAAGACCAAGAAGTCTTGTGTTCAAACCCCCCCCCCCCCCAAGAGCAAATAATTTTTATTTGTAATAATTGGGGTTGCAGATGGTTGTGGCGGCAGTGGGTGAGGTCCGCCGGCGGCGGCAGCAGGTGGCGGCGGGTGGTGGTCTGGTGGCGGCTGACGGCAGCGGGTGGAGGTCCGGCGGCTGGTGGCGGCGGCTGGTGGCGGACCTCAGTCAAAGTCAAAGGTCTAGTAGGTGGTCAATGGTTAAAGGTGTAATAGGATTTTATTTGGGCTGGGGGTATTTTTGCCATTTAAAAAGGGTGAGGGATTTATTGGTAAAATTGATTTCAACCCAAGGACCCTAAGGTAGATTATGAAATGTTGTGGTTTTATTGGCAAATACCATCTTCCCCAAGGGACTTATTGGTAAAAATCCCATAAAATAAAACTTAAAATTCACTAACTCAAGGTTTTATACTTTGGTTAGTTGTTAATTGGGCTTGATCTATTTGTTTTAAATTCAAACTAACCCACTTGAGCCCATTACAATTTTTGGTCCAACTCTTTAATTACCTAGCCCACTTCCTTAGTTAACCCATTAACCTTAATTATCATTTAATTAAAATGAATTAACATAAATAAAATAAACTAATAAAATAAAAAATATCGGGTCATTACAAAAACTGATCAACTTAAGGTCGGTTTGACCAACACTTTATAGATATATTTATGATCCGAATAAAAATTAAAAAAAATGTAAAATGATCATCATTAAAAATCCTCTCAATAACAATTTTTAAATTTTGTTTGGAACATAAATATTTTTATAAAGTGTTGGTCAAAACGACCCTAAGTTGATCAGTTTTAATCAAAAGGTGTCAAGTGAGCGGGACAGAGGGAGTATATCATAAAATCATTTGTTCATGTAGGAATCAGATACCAATGTAAATCTTGCTTTTGTGAACCGTATCCATCACTGGACAATCAGACGGAGTTGAGACTGGGGAGGACACTCACCGATTGGCAATTCATCTCTCAAGTAGGACACCGACCCTTTGTTTTGATCTAATTCACAAAATAATACTCCCTCCGTCTCAAAAGGATCTTCACTTTTGACTATTCAAACTTTTTAAGGATATGAGCACTTGCTTCACTAGCCATGTTGTGTTTATGCACCTTTTAAGCCTAAATTGTCGAAATGAGAAGAACTTTTTGGGACAATAAAAATGGTGAAAGGAATAACCCGAGGACGGTTATGGGTCTTGCTCGGCTTAACCCAGATAGGCCATCATAGGCCCGCTACAAGGAAAAAGGCCCTGCTCGTCTCAGCAATAGCTACCGAGCTGAGCTTAAGGAATTACCCGTTCTAGCTCGGTATAAACGAGCTGAACTCCAGAGACTTCATCAAAGCCCTTTCGACCTAACAGTAAAGGCCATAAAGTTAAACGAGTTTAGCGGGGTCCACTTTAGCTCGGTCCAACGAGCTGGGGAAATAGCATCATGACATCATCGCCTGCAACATTCTGGAACCTTCTGTAACTAAGGGAAGCCCAGCCCATTAGAGAAATTGGCCCACAAGACTCCTTTACCCTACTATGGATAAAGATGGCTTGAGTGACCTCACACAAGGAAAATGCTTACCTCACCTTATCCACAACTTGGAAAGAGAGCTAGCCTTCTATAAATAGAGGGTCCAGCCTCTATTTCACAGGTTCACTCTCTCAACCTACCTCCCCTACTTTCTCTCTCTATATTTCTCTCCTTGAATGGACTGATTTATTCTCACGCCGGAGGGCCTTCGCCGGTACAGCCCCGGCTAAGCTCACGGTGTTCATTTTGCAGGTTTAGCAAGCTTTCTAGATATCCAAACCGCGGATCCGGCCTTGACGATATTTTAGGCTCGATCAATTGGTTCCATTGCCGGGAACGATTCGTTGCTAACCTTAGAATATCCCCGATGAACTTTCTTTTTTTCCGGCGACCTCTCCATCCCTCCAGTCCAACTTCAGCGGCAAAATGGCCAAAGAGACACCAGATCTGGACCCTTTGCAAGCAGACGAAGCCATCCCCACCAGAATCATCGTCTTCTGCCTTTAATTGCACCGTCAAGCTCCGCTACAAGTATATAACCGGCGCCGGCAATATTCCGGCCAGATCTACTTGCCCATCACCGAATAAGCAAGATCCCAGAAAGAAAAGAAAAAGGGACGAAAGAATACGATAGGACTATGTCGTTCCCTCTCTCCTCTCTATCTCTCCGCACCCACAACGCCGACGCCCTTACCATTCCAATCTCTGGCAACCTCAAGACCTAAATCGCCTGCCCCTTCCCTGGGTATAGCAGCAATTGCCGTTCAAAACTTCATACTGTTTGGTGGTAATCCGGCCGCCATATTCTGGTCAAGCACCACTGCCCCTCTCTGGCCATCATCGAAACCCTAGAGAGGCCAATTGAGAGGCTGGCAACTCAAATCTCTCAGCAGCAAACACACTAGACAACATTGGGGACTTATCTCCACTCTCTAGAATATTTAATTGAGAAGTCAATTGGGGATCTAAAGAGAAGAACTGATCGGCTTATGAGCATCCTCCAATATGGGAGATTCTTTTTCTCCAAGAATATCGGACATACCCAAATTACCACAATTGAGATTCAAACTCTTGCAGACGACGAGATCGAACCGGTTCCAAACAATCAAACATCTTGCCAAAAATATCAGAAAACGAGGATGGGTGCAGCAAGCCTACTTTCATTGCGAACACTCCAAACAGGCTGTGACGAGTAGAACAGGGTCCTCGAGGCAGCGAGTTACAAGCATAATGCAGGCACTACCATCAAGTTGGGCAGGGATAATGTATACGACCACGATCACTGCGAGCATGAACACAACTCAAACGCCCAAAATCCTAAGAGCACACTCTACACATGAGCTCAGACTATGTTAAAAGGGAGACTCAGGTCATGACCACTTGAAAATAGCCTAAGGTGAAAAATCATCGCCAATCCAGCTCTTGCGCCTCCGTAAGGAGGCCTTGTACTACCTCAACAACGGACGCCCTTCATCAGGGCCATTGCACGATAATCAGGTGCTCTCATTCCAATTACTTCCCTGTTATATACGTAGCATGCTTACATGAAGATATCATTTTACATAGGCGCATGTATATTAATGGCATATTATTATCCCGTCACCATCACCATGCTCGTGGGACACCCTTGGTTTAATCAATTTACATGAGCATTACTTTACACTTGATTTGCACGCATAGAATATGTATATATTGACGCCATGACTAAGGTGAGTTACATATGTGTGCCTACATGACATCATTAGTCCATGACCTTGCTATTAAGGGACTGCTCGCTACCTAGCAGATGGTATTTGCTTCTACATATATTGTTTATGTACATATATGCTGTTTGATTTTATGCACAACCCCCAAGTACACTTAGTATGGCATTTACTAGTATGAGGGTGTACTTAATATCATACAATACAAAAAACACCTGCATAGGACAACCAAAAGAGATAAGTTGCACATGGTGAAAAATGAATCGAAAGTCCTTTCTTCAAGTATTAGCGTGATTAGAAGAAACTTCCATGTTGATTATGCTAGCGTGCTGAATGCGTGTATATAATGTTTATCATCATTATGCAAAGTGGAGAAATCAAGCATGGCCAGGGCCATGCAGAATTACAAAACGAGTATATATAGCGACATATAATATAATTCTCAGTAATTTGCTTATACTCACAATAGCTATAATTCATGTTCAAAATTCGGAATTACGAGACTGCATGATTGCTCTTGCTCTCTTTGAGTGTTGCACAGATTGATGAAGTGGAGCAGTCAGATGCCCTAGCTCGAGAAAACAAATACCCCTGCATCTAAAGCTAAGTGGCTGTCAGGGTTCAGTAGGCCAATCATCGATATGCTCGTGATTGACGAGCAGAAAATCAGTCCATCTCAAAGAAGCGAAACTACGTTGCACAATCGGCCCAGCTCACGGCAAATGACCAGGGAGACGTTATTGACCACACTGGTCATACTCCACCCTGGAATCCTGTCAATGTCGACTTGCTTGGTAACCAAAATAACTGATTATCAGAAAAGATATATGGTGGTTCACAACAAAAACGAGCACGATAGATGTGCCTTCGGATGCTCCTTAAGAGCATAGTAGGCTTACTGCCCTACTCATCTATAAAAGCAGGCAGTCACAAGGCACTAAATAACACACAAGCAACAAAGCCGGGTAGTAGAAACATCCTCGGTCGAGCAAACAGATTTGGCAAGCACCTCGCAAGATAAAATCTCGTGATGATAAGTGGTAGCTCGGACTGTCGCTATTTTGTACCCTGATTAGGTGTTCTCTTTTCAAATTACACATGCCTTCTTCGTTAAATTTTCACGCGTGACTATTTTCTATCATGTTTAATGTCTATGAACAAATGGAAAACACTCTGCCACAATTCATGCAACCGCCATCATCAATTTTGCCTGTTACATAAAAGAAAAAGAAAATGTGTGATTTTAATCTTGAAACTTATATTCGTTGACCTTACATTGTTACATGTAATTACAGTTTTGTTTATCATTATTAAACTTCAAGAGCTAAAGAGTGGTAATAACATAGTACATACTAAGTGAAAACTATGCATAACATTATTATCACTGTTAATGATGTCACAATTCATGTGTGTATCTTTTACACCAAAGAAAAGGAACTAATGCGTAGGACTGGTGAAATTGTGAGCCCACCTGTGTGGCTTCAAATTTTACTCAACTATCCACTGTGTATGAACCCAGTAATCTGATAGCTATGGTAGAACTCTCACCATAATTTCAGACCACTAGCCTGATTACTATTTGTTGGATATTGGCATGTAACCCACATAAGAAATATAACTCTTGTAGAATCTTTCATGCTAAAGGTTTTCTTAGATAATTGAACCGTCTATTCAGCTATGTTTGAATTTCTCTCTTCCCCACCTACGTTAAGGAGTGAAAGCATGATTGAATTAAAAAATTAGCAAGTCTAATGAACTTCAGTTATATGCCTAGCAACTATAAATTCACACGAAGATAGCCGGGTGCGTGTTTGGTGTAATATAATGTTATCGCCATTACTTTACTTATATACTGAACCACATAGTAGCTACAACCTGCATTCAGAATTTGTAATTTCAACACTGCATAATTGCTCTCGCTCTCTGAATGTTGCACAGAATACAGAGAGTGGCCCAGATCGCGAAGCACTCTAAGAAAGCAAGCAGCCAAATCATCCTTGCTCGAGTTGACGAACAAGACTGGCCATGAATCTGAATTGCTCCAATGGCCGTGGAGCCAACACCAGCCAAAACCCCCTAAAAATCAGGCTCGAAGTAGGTCCTCAAACATGACCAATACACAGGACCAGTACAGAGAGTTAGAAGGAAGGTGAAAATATGGGTAAAACAAGCCACAATGGCCTGATAAGAAGAAGCCAAGTAGAGCTTTAAAGACCTCAAATGTCTTCGCCTCGATATGAACTAAAGGAACCACCTTGACCATCTCGTTGCAGGTGCACTCGTTCCAACTCTGATAATATTAGAAAATTCCTGTGTCATAACTCAGTACATTGTTATATACCATGATTATCAATATATATCATCTGCACAGTAGGCTTATTGCTATTAGATGGTTCAAAATCAGAATAGCTTAGTAACAATCTATGCATGTCTATACATTGGCAAAGAGCGTGGGATATGCCTCATATGCAAATACTGTATGATATTTGGTTGTTTATTCTTACACATAAGCTCAGGAAATTTGTAATCATGTCAACCTTACTCAATCGAGAAGCGATGCTATGAATCTGAACACAGCTTGAAAAATCGACATGTAGTCTCAAACTAGCAAGCAACAATGGTCGAATAGCAGGAAAACGGCTTAGTCTGAAGGAAGCTTCATGACAACCCACACCTGCTCATCTACGACACTCAAGCCTGTTTTCGTCCCCCATGCGTGACAGAGGTAGGCCTTTATCATCTTGTAAAAAATTGACTCGTCTAGCTGTCCAATACTTACCACACTCAGGTGAACTCGTTTTTAACTTTTGGTCGTGATCAATATATATTTGCAAATTCGGTTGAAATTCAATGTTATTTGTCCTACAAAATAACTGGCGTCTTGAATGAGATTATGCGCATACTAACCTTGGTTGTACGACTAACCAAAACCTATGCACCTGAATAGACATAGTTCATGATCAAGTAAATTGAAAACTATACGAGTATTCCATGAAGTATTAACCTGATTAGTGAATTTTTTTTCGTGACGACTATGCCCCAATGCTGAACATATATGCATATGTTTACCAACAAATTACATGATGGATTTTCTCAAATTGTTAGCGTGATAAGTGGAAACTTCTATGCTGAGTATGCTTATTATGTGTTGGCTTCATTCATGCAATGATCAGTATTAGATTATATATCAGAGGCATCAAGGAACAAAAAAAATTGGTAATTTGAAAAATGGCTAAGGACATGGTAGTACTTGGGCGTTTCATGGCCTGTAGTTAAATGGCAAATAGAATTATTTGCACTATATCTGATCTATATGCATATTTGGTTGTTCAAAAGAGAAATACAACAAAGTAGTATATCATGTGACTTCCATGTGGTGTCCCCATTCAAATTGAATTTTTGAGAAGCTTGGTAAACACTATTACCAAAGTGCACCCCTGTTACTATTGACCTTGGCTTTACAGATTACATTTTTGCACTAGTTCTAGAATTTTATTTCAAATGGCTGCTCAATAATTGTTGTTTAATGTGATGCATCGATACCATGGATTTTATCCATACAAATTCTGAAGTACCTATGAATCTGAGTATTTGTTGTTTTGCATGTGGAAAAAAACGAGGTACAACAAGCGTATTTCCAAGCACTCCAAACAGGTCATGACGAACAAGGTCATGGAGGAAGCAAGTTGCAAGCATAATGATTTCGCTCGCTAACCACGGGCTTATCAAGGAAAGCCGAGCAACCTGCGTTGCTACCAGCTGGAGAACACGTCTTTTCTTGAAATTTATTAGCCAAAGGGCGAGCATGTCTCAACTCGCAGATCGAGCAAGGAAGGTATACACGGCCTTTTCAAGACAATCAAACATGTGGACCACTACCAGCCAGCTCACTTCGGTTGCCAAGGAGAAAATATCTTCTCAGATAGTGCTTTCAGCAATTCTTATGTCGTGTAAGGCCAATAACAGTCAAATGTGCAGGAAGTCCATCAATTAAATCTTCTTGAATATGAGGCAGACTTTTATGACCGGTCCCACAAAAATCAAATCTATCGGGCCAACTCAGAAACAAGCTGCCGTAACCAATCCAGATCAATTCATTGTCGGTTCAAACCCATTCTCTTAAAAATCAGGCACTTTATCAGTATTATAACAGTCGATGGGATTATACTCAGCCGAAAAGAATCTCACAAAAGTGATCAAGATTATCACCCACGTTGAAACGCAAGCAAGTCCTTGACAAAGGGGCCGACCAAGCAACCAAGTCTCTTCTTGATAGAGCACCAAATCCTTGGAACACACCCAAGCATCAAAGCCTTGTCTTGAACAAGCACTCCTACTCCTCGTCTTGAACGAGCAAAAAAGCCTTGTCTTGAACAAGCACTCCTACTCCTCGTCTTGAACGAGCGAAGCCTTATCTTGAACAAGCATTCCAGTCCTCGTCTTGAACGAGCTAAGCCTTGTCTTGAACAAGCATCTCAGTCCTCGTCTTGAACGAGCAAAAGCCTTGGGACAGACCCAAGCACTCTAGTCCTCGTCTTGAACAAGAATAAAAGTCTCGCCCAACGAACGAGCATTAAAAGCCTCGCCTAAAACGAGCACGGAGTAAAGACTCATAGAGGAGACGAGCAATTTAAAGATATACGTTTGACTAAAGCGAACAAACAAAAACTTAGAAACAGGATTCTATTTTGTCCTGAGCGATGAATAAGAAATAGAGCGCATTGAGCGAGCTCAAGATCACCCTAGCATCAACATTTGTCGTGGTTACAAACACTCGGGGGGCCAGAATTCAACTTTCTTACTCACACTTGAAATGATGGTAGAAAATGCAATTTATAACAACACGAACTGTTCAGCTCACTAAGGATGTCTACACACTCTAGCTATCGTTAACTCCTAGTCAATGTCGTTGTGACTGCGTAATCATCTTAGCTCGTTGATCAAACAGAAAGATGCTCGACACAAGAACAACTCAAGGAAAATCATGCTCGGCATGAACTAAGAACATCTGTTATACGACCAAGAGATGGTTATATTCAGAAAAGGCCAACTCGGCTACCTATCGCAAGATCATACTTTTTGATATAAGTCCATAAAGACAAGCAAATAAAAGGTATAAACTTTCTTCCTCTTATTTCATGCGAGCAAGAAAGTTGGGGGCCACTGAAAGGAATAACCCGAGGACGGTTATGGGTCTTGCTCGGCTTAACCCAGATAGGCCATCATAGGCCCGCTACAAGGAAAAAGGCCCTGCTCGTCTCAGCAATAGCTACCGAGCTGAGCTTAAGGAATTACCCGTTCTAGCTCGGTATAAACGAGCTTAACGCCAGAGACTTCATCAAAGCCCTTTCGACCTAACAGTAAAGGCCATAAAGTTAAACGAGTTTAGCGGGGTCCACTTTAGCTCGGTCCAACGAGCTGGGGCAAATAGCATCATGACATCATCGCCTGCAACATTCTGGAACCTTCTGTAACTAAGGGAAGCCCAGCCCATTAGAGAAATTGGCCCACAAGACTCCTTTACCCTACTATGGATAAAGATGGCTTGAGTGACCTCACACAAGGACAATGCTTACCTCACCTTATCCACAACTTGGAAAGCGAGCTAACCTTCTATAAATAGAGGGTCCAGCCTCTATTTCACAGGTTCACTCTCTCAACCTACCTCCCCCTACTTTCTCTCTCTATATTTCTCTCCTTGAATGGACTGATTTATTCTCACGCCGGAGGGCCTTCGCCGGTACAGCCCCGGCTAAGCTCACGGTGTTCATTTTGCAGGTTTAGCAAGCTTTCTAGATATCCAAACCGCGGATCCGGCCTTGACGATATTTTATGCTCGATCAAATGGCAAATGAGATCATTTTAGGGACAGAGAGAATATATAACATCTGGTTCTTACACTTATTCTGACTTCTTCTACCAAATGAGTTTCTTGTTCCTTTAATCCTTTATCTAATATTTTTTTTTCATTTGTTCCAGGAAATCCAGGAATAACCTTGATGTTGTCGTGAACTGGATGGTAGGGGCGGAGATCAAAAAGAGAATTCAAGTGTCAGTTAGCAGAGGATAACTCATTTCTCAAAAAAGGTTTCTGATCCTTAGGATTTTTTATTTATTATTATTATTATTTTTTTTTTTGAAATCTGATTGATGCGCGATGCAAAGGGCTCAAGAAAGAATAAATTCAAGAACACTAGAAGCATCATAATATACTCAAGTTCAAGGCGTAACCATCAAATTATTATAATCTGAGTTTATATTTTATTTCATAGTATTTTGGTCTTTTCTAGAGTAAGGTTATTTTAGTAATTTTAGTTAATTGCTGGAAATTTGAATTAGGAGTCCAGTTATTTATTTTAGGAGTATAAATCCTTTTAAGGGATTCATATGTTATTTTAAGTCTAGGATTTTTTTTCCTATTTAATTTAGGAATTAGTTTACTTTAGGAATAAGAAATTAATTTCCTTTGTGGTTTAGGTTTTGTTAGCGTAGATAAAGGCGTGTAGTTTAGTTTAAGAATAAAAGAAATATCCAGCAAAATAATTGCTTTCTTGTTGAATATGTGTGATTCAAATCGTTGTTGAATCTGAGTGATTCAAAACCCTTGGGTGTGCACACCCACGGTTGCCTAAGTGTGAAGCCAGGCCTTATTTTTCCTTCATTTTTAACGTCCTATAACCAAATTATGCACAAATATGCTTCTGTTCTGCATCACTGATGCATGCTATAATTGATGGCATATGGTTCGTATACTTGAGAAAATCAAATCGTTTTTCATATTATTTACTTGAATTTTGCTCTTACCCCTTAAATGACATGTTAGAATTCATTTATTCCTGCAGATCCTTTTACAAGCCCGAAATTCCAAGAACCACATCCATCCTCATTTGCGAATTTCAGCAATATGTATTCAGGTACGAGTGAGTATGGCTTGTAATGTTAATTATCATGCTTATTTCGTTTCAGCACCATTTGGATGTTGATGGCTAGACCTGATACTAGTCGAGTTGAAGCAGATTCAAATAAATAGTGCTGATATAAAATTCCAGGAATTTTTTTTCAAATAATAGCTTTGGGAAATTTTATGTACCAAAGTACCACCCAAATTCAACTATGTACCAAAATGACATCCTTTTGTAAAATCAGCACTGGTAAAGACGTTTTTAGGAAGAAAACGGCACTACCAGTGCCGTTTTTAAGCTTGACCAAAATCCCCATTTTGACTCCTCCGGTTCGGCTTGGTTTTGGGTGGGTTTCGGGTTGGTTTTGGGTTGGTTTTGGGTGGGGGGTTTAGGGTTAATTAAGATGAGGTTAGGGTTAGCACTTGCAGTGGCCGACAAAGACAAAAATTAAAGAAGAAAACGTTATTGCCATTAACGTTTTCTGAAGAAGAAAGCGTTACTGACAGTAACGTTTTCTGACTGACTTTTTCTGGCAAAGGGCTGTCACCCACCCACCCACCCACCCACCCACCCCTTCCTTCCCTTCCTTTATTAAACCCTAGCACACATTCCCTTCTTCACACAGCACACACGAAAATTAGAAAAAAAAAAAAAAACTTCCATTGTTGAGCTGAGAAAGTGAAGAAGAAATTTGCGAAAATTTTGGTGAAGTCGTTACTCGTAGTAACGTTTTTAAAATCATAAGGTTAGTATTATTCATTTTTTTTTAATTAGTTTGTTTTAATAAGTTTTTGTGATTTTGAAGTCGTTACTCGTAGTAACGTTTTTGTGATTTTGAAGTAATTTGACACTAGGTTAATTTATTTGTTAGAAAAATCACAAAAATGCCACTTTCGGTCAAAAAGTTAACTGTAATGTCAGAAAATTAACGGGATTCACACGTTTTTGTTATAAATTTAACGGAGCAGCCAAGTTTTTGTTAAAAAATTAACGGATCAGCCTCGTTTCTGTTATAAATTTAACAGAATTCGCACGTTTTTGTTATAAATTTAACGGAGCAGCCAAGTTTTTTGTTAGAAATTTAACGGATCAGCCTCATTTTTTTAAATTTGGTAATATATGTTAAATTGATGTGTTTATTTGTTAGAAAGATCAAAAAAATGCCACTTTAAGACAAAAACTTAACTGAAAATGTCAGAAATTTAACGGGATTTGCACGTTTCTGTTATAAATTTAACGGAGCAGCCTCGTTTCTGTTAGAAATATAACGGGATTCGCACGTTTCTTTTGTTGCATCAAACGATGATTAATTATATAGTTAAAATTTGTTTTTGTTAATTTATTTAGCAATTTAACTATGGTATTGTTGTTTGTTTTAGATGGACCAACATGAACACAGACCCTTCGTTGATCCCGGGCCATTGGATATGTCTGTACTTACATTACAGACATCCCACCGATCTCATTATATTTGGGCTCAACAAGACGTTGAGAGTCTTAGATGCAGGCGTGGTCCGGATCTGCCTAAGGATTTGGATATTAGGATAAAACAAAAACTGTTAGATGTGGGGTTTTTCGGAGCATATAGCCTAGGCCATTTCAAATATGATTGGCCTTTGATAGAGGCTTTGATTGAGCGATGGCGTCAAGAGACCCACACTTTTCATTTGCCAGTTGGGGAGATGACAATCACCCTGGAGGATGTTGGCATGTTATGTGGCCTTCCTATAGACGGGGTAGCTGTGACAAGTTCCGAAACCACCAAGACAAAACCCGAATGGATTCAGTTATGCGTAGAGTTACTTGGGATTCAACCACAACCCGAAGACTTGAAAGGTGGTAGATTGTCGATTAAGTGGATTATGGAACAATTGCCTTTGTTCGGAGCGCTTCCCCAGGATGCCTCCCCCGATTTGATTGACATGTATACTCGGGCGTATATTTTGTTATGCTTAGGGGAATATCTGATGCCGGATACAAGCAATTCTTTGGTTAAGTTGATGTACCTCCCACTGCTTAGAAACGTGGACACGATTAAGCATTACAGTTGGGGTAGTGCGGTTTTAGCCTTTTTGTATCGGGAGCTATGTGTAGCGACGAAGCCCGATTCGAAAGGCTGTGCTGGATTTTTAACACTAGTACAGGTATGTCAATTATATTTAATTATACTGTATTATAGTAGTGAATAAAATATTTGTTGTACGTGACAGTTATTTTTATCTTTATTGGTTGCAGCTTTGGGCTTGGGAAAGGTTGTTGTGTACACGACCAAGAAGGACACGTGGAGATGCCATACTTCAAGATGGTCAATTCTTGCCATATGGTTGCAGGTATTCTAAAATTACTTCACTAACTGCACAAAATATGTTATTTATTTATGAGGTTTTTTATTTACTACTTTTTATGTCAATTGCTCCATATGTAGGTGGCAAGGTCCCTTGTCGTTTACACATATTACCGGGCACAACCTGCATTGATACCGAGATCAACTAGCGTATCTGACTGAGAGTCAGGTTGTGTGGCGGCCATACGAAGGTGTCCAAGTTCCAGATTATTGCTTGCAGGGACAGGGTATATGGAGAACGAAGGTCCCCCTTATTTGTTTTGATAGGGTTGAGTGGCACCTTCCAGATCGCGTTATGAGGCAGTTCGGGTTGTTACAACCTATACCTGCGGCATGTGACACGAGTACGTACCTGCATGCACTTGATCGGCGAGGTCGGTCAGAGGTTGATTGGGTGGTCTTCCACGGACAGTACATAGGATTGTGGAACAACCGAAATCATATGGTTGTTGCTGGGCAGTATGGTGTCGAGGATGTACATCACACCCATATCTATATGTCATGGTACAGACAGATTACCCGGTTATTGATCCAGCATCCAAATGATGTAGAGGGGGAGGGGTACACGGCACATGGTAGTCGATACGAGGGTTTGGTAAGCTAAATACTACACAACACTTTTACCAATTTTTTGTTTTACCATTTTATCGTCATAACTATATCATCTTTAATTGATTTCGACAGATTCAAAACCTTCAGCGCGCATACCAATCCAATGAGAATGCCATAGCTATGGGAGGCCTAAACGGCCCAGCCTCAGAACACCTACTTCTTACTCGTCGTTTCATCACAGAATCCTTAGCAGCTACTAATGAGCTGAAACGACTGGATGCCGCCGAAGCTCCACCACCACCATCAGATCGTGTCCAAGGGGTGCCACAAAGGCGAAATCGGGTTCGTAGACATGCTCGACACGTTCATGGAGATCCAGAGATACAGCCGGATATGGGGTTACATGATGAGGAAGAGGATAGAGAGGAGGCAGAGAATGAGGAGGACGATGCCGGGGATCCAAACACCTTTAGGATTCCTCCCCGGAGCGGTATCACTCAGATGGATTATACTCCACCTCCATGGATGGGTTCTAAATCACATGCTTCTGGGAGTGGGACTGGAAGGCGAAGCTTTCAAATGGATTATACTCCAACTCCTCCTCCAGATAGTGATTATCGAAGGCGAAGCTTTGGTCTACCTCCGACGTCGTTTCCGGAGTTTCCATCTTTTGGTAGTGGTACGACTCATATAGACCCCACTCAGGGTGGAGCATCGTCATCACATCAAACTTCCACATCACGAATGGGTCGTGTTTTTTCTAACCTTTTACGTAGGAGAGGTGAAAGGACACGTAATCCTCCTAACACTTACACCCCATCTGCATATCCCTGATGGATTTCCTATGTGACCGGGATGTGGTCACTACATATTTGGATTGATGTAGTATTTGTATGTCTATGAATAAAATGGATCTTTTGTGGGTATAAATCTGAGGGTAAAAAAAAAATGATCTGTAACCATCACTTTCTAGATTTCATGAATTTTGAGACAGGTACATCGAAAAGACTAGACATCAGTCCCAAAAATAGATGTATCAGAGCTGTCAAAAACGGTACTACTGATACCGTTTTTATCAAACTGTCAAAAACGGCACTACTAAGCCCGATTTTATCAAAACTGTCAAAAACGGTACTGCTGATACCGTTTTTATTCAGAATACTTTCCCTTTAAAAGGCTCGGTGACCTCAAAACTAATTCATCCATCTCTCTTAAAATTAATTCATCTCTCTCAAAACAAGATTTATAACTGTCAAAATGGATCCATCACTCCCCCGTTGGTATCTTGGACGACAACCTCTTCCTGGTCATCCCGGTCAACCCTCTAATCCGCAATCTAATCTCTCTCAAATCGAACGAGAGTTAGAATCTCCACCGCCTCATATTATACCTGGTCCCGCCGGTGTCGCACATTCCGCCATGCGTCGGCATCGCTCCGGAAAAGCTCACGCCTCTCAAGGACCCCCCCAGTCGACCCAAGATGCCATAAGGAGAAAGCTTGAAGAGCCGGTGGAGGATGATCATTTCCAGCGCAGACCTTGGCTATCTTCAATGGACTATCTCACTGCAGAGGGTACATATTATCCGTTGAAAATGATCAAGGAGAAATGCGATAAATATGACAGGGTGGAACAGGTATAATATAAACATTATTTATAGTTAAGGTTAATATTTAAAAATAATTGGTCGTTATTTTTTTTGTCTATTAGGTTGTTGTTGTTGTCAAGGAGTGCACACGAAGTGATTCTGGCTCTCTTTTTGTGACTTTGAAGGATCCTACGGATACAATTGAAGCTACCATTGGTGACAAAGTGGTTAAGGAAAGTGAGTATGGAAGTGACATAGGTGTTGGTGCTGTTCTGATTCTTAAGCAGGTATGAAATATTTTCCTTAACATTGCACTCCTTAAGGATATTTTCCTTAACGTTTTGTTCTAAATGTTTTGTTTTGTTGATCTATTAGGTTGTTGTCTTCGCCGTCTCACGCTCAAAAAAAGTCCTTAACATTACACTTTCCAATGTTTTTAAGGTATTCCCTAAGGATTGTTAAGTTAATTTGTTGGACGTGAAATATTTGGATTTATGTTGGATTTCCTATGTGACCGGGATGTGGTCACTGAATATTTTTATTTATGTAATATTTTCCCATGTGACCGGGATGTGGTCACTGAATATTTTTATTTATGTAATATTTTCCTACGTGACCGGGATGTGGTCAATAAGTGTTTGCGATGATTAATGAAGTATTTTTTGGACATGTTATTTTTTATCAAGTAAAAAACCAATATTCCACATAATTTTATCAAACACTTAATAAAATAACATTCACAAGTAAATATATATATTACAGGTTCAATTAAAATAATAACACTTAGTAATTTAAGTTTAACAAATAAAATAACATTCACGAATAGTTAAACATAATACCTAAACATATACAAGTTCAAAGTTCAAATAAAACATTACTTCACGAATAGTTAAACAAACATATTACAAGTACTAGAAAATTACATTTAATTCTGCTCCCTAATAGTTGGACACCTTCTTTTAGTGTGACCTTCTCCCTTGCATATCCCGCAACGAAACTTCCTTTTCTCCACCTGCCAATCCATCCTATTTCTAATCCGCCTTGATTTAGGTCTTCCTTGCTTCTTATCACGTCGGTGCATCGGGTTAGGATAAAAACTTGGGACACGACCATCTACATCCCAATAATCCTCGTCATGGATCGGATTAAAGTGCCCCTCCATGTATTGTAGTACGCCTCAAGACTGTAAAAGGAATCAATGAAATTCAAACCATCGACATGTTGGGCTTTGAAGGACGCAAGAGCATGCGAACAAGGGTAATGATATTGCACCCATTTGCCACAAGTGCATGTTCGAGGACCCAACTCCACGACTTGAACCCTTCCACCTCTTTCACCGCGTATTCCAGTTGTCACTTGATAAACCCCCATTGACGTATTGTTAAACCTTATAACATGATGATAGCCAGCCTTCTTCAAGTTGAAGTCATATTTAAGTTGAACCCTTTGACTGAACTGTAGTCTCGCATTTATGTTGGGGTTACCAGGATACCCCCCTAATGCCCTTATTGATCCTGAGAGTCTATTCTGAAAGTATTCCACACACCTATAGAAGGCAGTCTCAACAATTCCTGAAATAGGCATCCCCCGTGCTCCTTTCATGACACCATTAAAAACTTCGGACAAATTGGTAGTCTTAATGCCGTACCTATATCCAGAATCATGCGCCAATGACCACTTTCTCGCATCCAACAACTCAAACCATTTAATTGCCTCGGGATTGATTATACGAATCTGAGCCATAAAAATTTTCATCTTCCTGTCCTGGGTGGCGCTAACAGCACGCCAAAAAAGATCTTTCAAGCCTACACCCTTGTGAGCATAAAGGAAATTTGCTCGCAAATGCAACATGAACCACCTGTGCACAACAGTTCGTGGCCATGAATTATCTCCAACCGTGGCAAGGATGCCACTATGACGATCAGATATCAAACAAACTTCTCGACCCCTAATAACATGTTTGATAACAAGATGTAAGAACCAATACCAGTTTGGATGGTCCTCTTTTTCAATAATAGCAAAAGCAAGTGGAAGTAAACTATCATTTGCATCAGCACCCATAGCAATAAGTATTACCCCTTTATATCTTCCATGCAAGAAAGTGCCATCAACAGAAATGACAGGACGACAATGAGAGAATGCTTCCAAACAAGGGCCAAATGCCCAAAACACACGGTCAAACGCCCCTGGAGGACCAACATGAGGACGATTAGAATACTCCACAATGGTGCCAGGGTTCCACTTTTGAATAGCTCCTAACAAACGTGGCAACTTTTTGTAAGACTCTTCCCAGTCCCCAAATGCTTGAGCGATGGCTTTTTGTTTGCCACACCATGCCTTCCGATATGAAATATCCTTACCATGCATTGCTTTTATTGTTGCCTTAACAAGCGCAATCTTGTACTCAGGATCAGCCTTGATGAATTCCATAACTTCTCGTCCTATAAACTGAGCATCTAAGTTGGGATGATCTCCGGTAACATCTGATGCCAAGCAAGAATGTGGACCGTTGTACTTAGTTACTTCCCAATACCCACCATTCTTCATGCTCACATTCACATAGAAATTGCATGGAAACTCTTTCACCAAACACTCAATAGTCCACTTTCGCGTTGTGCTCCTTTTCACCCTGAACCGCAGATTTTTCTTAATATGATACTTCTTTATTTCATACTGCACTTCAATCTTCTTTGAGAAGCGAATACCTTTGACGATTTCATCTTTCTCCGCATCCCATTCTGAAAACTTATATTGACTATCATCATAAATCTCCGATCCTTCCCCAATATCGCGGTAAAATTGATAGTCTCCTCTATCATACAGTTGATTCTGCGGCTCATTAAAAGTAATCATGTGTGCTCCCAAATCATCACCTTCCCCATCATCACCCTCATTGTCGCTAACATCAGTTGGACTCGCACAATCTTCATATCCAGAATCACCCTCTTCATTTTCAAGGAAATGAGCTTCATAATCTATATCATCATCATCTTCACGTTCCTCTACCTCTTCTTCCTCCCCCACTTCCATTTCCTCTTCCTCTTCCACACGTGTTTCAAACTCATCAACATCTCTCTCAGGGTAGTAACTTGAAGAACCCATCTGAAAGTTATCCATGTCATGAAAATACTCATTTTGTATCGGCTCCTCTCCTGTTTCAAACTCATTAGAAGGTACATTATCAACAAAATTCATGACAACATACAACTGCAAGCTACTCATCCCACCTAATTGAGCAGAAACATCAAACATGACTTCCATACCCATATCATTCTCGACTGGAAACGGAATGTAATTTGCAAACCCATTGCCGACCAGATGAGGATATCTACAAATAACTTTCAACTTAACATTGGTTCGATCTACCCCAATTTTCTTATATAACTTCTTAATCAATTTTTTGTACCTCCATCGAGTTTTTGCTTTAAGTGCACATTTCGGCCCCTGTTCAAAATGAGTACCTTCAAACGGGTGTTCATCATCTCCTCCCCAGTAGCACATGAAAATTAGTGGAACTCCACTCATATTTACTCCTAAACAAATGAATTCGACTGTCAAAATCCTAACTTATTAACAATGCATATACAAAAAAACATCTAATAACTCTAAATTTAATTATACTCCCTCCGTGCCAGAAAGATAGTCCCCATTTTTTCGTTGTTACTACGAAGGAACTTTGAGCAGTTATAAATGCTACTTATAATTATGTTAATGTGAATCTAAAAATTGATATTACTCAAAGTTCTTTCGTAAAACCCATAAAAATAGGAGGACTATCATTCTGGGACAAATGGAGTATTAAACAAATTAAAACATATAAGAAAGATTAAAACATACCTTAAATGCTTTGAATCTTCAATTAGAGAAATTTGTAATTTTTTTCAGCACTTGAGCAGCGCTTGGTTGGGTATGAATGAAATGTGTGAGAGAAGAAGACAGTTGAAAATAATGAGAGGAAAGGAGAGTGGGCAGTGTATGTAGAACTAAAAGCGTCATTTGTAATAACGTTTTTGGAATTATTCAAAACCTGTGTAGAAAACGTTACTACTAGTGACGCTTTTACCTTTTTTTTTTTTTTTTTTTTGTCAGCGCCTGTCTCCCCCTCGTTCTTAGGCTTAATTAACTAATCCCTCCACTTAATTAACCCACCCAAAACCAACCCAAAACCCACCCAAAACCAAGCCGGCGGAGAAGTCAAATTGAGGATTTTAGTCAAGCGTAAAAACGGCACTGGTATTGCCGTTTTCAGCTTAAAATCGTCATTACCAGTGCCGATTTCATAAAATGATGTCATTTTGGTACATAGTTGAATTTGGGTGGTACTTTGGTACATAAAATTCCCCAAAGCTATTATTTGAAAAAAAATTCTGAATATTCAGCTGTATTTTATTATATATTTTTTATCCTAATAGGAAATTAAACATTCTCAACTAAATATAAGACCATCTACAATGGTGTTTAATGAGGGTGTTGAAAAGCAATTTCACCATCTTGAAAAGTGTTTAATTGATGCAATGGTGGTTAATGGGGGTGTTGAAAAGTGGGGTGTGTTGAAAAGTGGGGTGTGTTGAATAAATTCAACATCTTGAATCCAAGAAAAGGGGCCTGCCTTTTTTTTTTTCTTTTCTTTTTCCTGATTGAGACACTTGGCAGCTAAGTATTGGTTCTTGAGATTTCCGGATTAATTTCTCATCCCAATTATTTTAGCTCAATTATTTTACAGTAAATTATTTTTTTGATTTTTTTGTTTACACTGAAATTCATTTTTCCCAACTCCATAAATAGATGCAAGTTTCATTTGATTTGGAGACAAGAAAAAAAAACAACCCTCTTTTTAGTGAAATTGATTCCAATAATAACCATTTCAACACTCAAAATTCAAGTAATTTTCCTTTTCCCTACAACAATCCTAATAATAATACTCCCTTCGTCCCAGAGTAAGAGTCCTGCTTTCTATTTTGGTACGTCCCAAAGTAAGAGTCTGTTTCCTAAAATGGTAAAGAATCTTTACGATTCATCCCACTCATTCTCTCCATACTTTAATTTTATACTCGCAACACCAATCAACTTAATATTCCCTCTCACTCATTCTCTCTCCTACTTTACTTTTATACTCACAACACTTACCTTACTTCTACCATTTCTTAATCTCAGTGTAAATAGGAGGTAGGACTCTTACACCAGGACGGAGGGAGCAATAATAATTAAGTGTGAATTATTTAATTGCAATTATAGAAAATTAATTATATGTGAATTATTTTTTTTAATTATAAATGACGATAATAATAATTATTATATTATTTTACTAATCATAAAAATAAAGAATATAAAATAAAATAAAAGTGGTGGGGTATAGGATGATGAGTTGGAAGGGTGTTGAATTTTACTCTTTATGTCCCAGAATGATAGTCCCCCTATTTTTATGGGTTTTACGAAAGAACTTTGAGTAATAATTAAGGCTACTTTTAATTATTCTAATGAAATTTTTGAAATTGTTCTTAATATACCCTTATAAATACTATTAATATCAATTTTTAGATTCACATTAACATAATTATAAGTAGCATTTATAACTGCTCAAAGTTCTTTCGTAGTAACAACGAAAAAAGGTGGACTATCTTTCTGGGACGGAGGGAGTATTAAACAAAACCATCGTAGGGTGTAAAAGTTGAATGATAGTTGAATTATTAGGTAGAAGAGAGAAAATAATGTGGAGTATTAAAGTGAGTGTTGAATGGAAAAGGGTGTTGAAACCATTGGACATGGTCGGAAGCTGACATGTCAAGGAGGAGAAACTCCTGTGTACCACTTCTACTCACTCTTGGTAATGTTTTATTGGCCGGGCAATTTCAGGCTAGTTCTTTTTCTTCGCATATTGCTACTGTTGCCTTCTCACTTCTTTTAGTTTGACACGCAAATGTAATAGCATGTAACACACACACACATACCCTAGCGTACCCATGAATTTTTTGGAAGGGGGTAAAATTATTTTTATTAGTGTAAGGGGAAAAAAGGAATTTTTTGAAAGGGGGTAAAATTATTTTTATTAGTGTAAGGGGGCAAAAAGTTGATGTATTTTTTTCTTCACTGAAAAAGGAGGCAAAAGTTAATTTATTGCACTAATTAATTTAAAATTTACAAAAATTACACTAAATTTTTATTTATTTTTAACAAACAGGGGCCACGCCCCCCCCCCCCCTCAAAGTTAAGGGTAGGTCCGCCAGTGTGTGTGTGTGTATATATACGTATATAGCCCGTTTCTTATACGGATAATGCGTACGCATTAGGGTGGAAAAAAAATGTACGCGTTTTGTTTTTAGACTTACTCTCTCCCCAGTATTCCTATTTCTCAGCACGTCTCGCCCTCTCTCATATACACAGCTTATTTCTCTCCAGGGCCGGCTTATGGCCCTGTGCAATGTGAGCCTTTGCACAGGGCCACCAAATTTCGGAGGGTCTCCTTTTTTTTAATGAGTTTATACTTTCTCCGTCTCAAAATGTTATTTTAACTTTTTATTAATATTAGTAAAAAAATCATTCATAAAAAAAATTTAGTAAGAAAAAAACATTGAGCACTAATTTTTATATAAAGTAATTGATGCTGCAGGAAACGTACCGGATGAACCTTTCGTCTAACGGTTCGGATAAATCCAGCAAAGAGAACTCCTCGAACGGATCTGCACACACGAAACAATAAACAGTGAACTAGCCGGGGCTTTACCGGCGAAGGCCCTTCGGCGTGAGAGTAAGAAACTGTTTTGTATGTGGTAAAACAAAGAGAATAATTGACTAGAGTAAAGCCAAGAATTTCATTACCCGCAAATGATATTGAGGGCCTGCTTATATAGTGTAGGTGAATTGAGCCCTGACTTGTCAAGTAAGCTAGAGAGTCTGTGTTGAGGTTTAACTTATAATCCCGGGAGATAGAATCCTGATAAGGATGAATGTTGCTCCAGCGGTATTGTAGGCGAAGTCTCCTTGTTCAGATAAGGGTTGACTGTATTTGTATAGAATATGAATTCTGCTTGTTGATATGTCGATATATTAATATGTCGATATATTAGGAATGCAACTCTATCCCTATTAACTCGGCACGAGTCGGCATACGGTCCACATCTCGGCATATGTCTATATGGGCTTCGTCTGGACCCTTGACCATGGGCTTGGGCCTATACACGTCTTGATCCAACACCACAGTTCGGTATATGTCGTTCAGTGGCCCCAGAGTTTCTATCTCGGCACGTCGAGTAGGAACTAAATCGTCTTGTCTTCATTAATTATAATCTTGCTGACGTTGATTTGACTAGCAGCCGCCAAATCCTTATACTCTGACAAATCTCCGCTTCCCCCCAAAAGTAATCAAAACTCTACTTGGAAAGTGAAGCTTCATTAATTGTATTCCCATCATGAATAGTATCCGCAGCCCTCCTTCATGTCCCAGAGTATATAAGGGCACCATCAGTTCACACCCCCTCATTCTCAATTACACCATCTTCCCCTTTGTCCTCAAAACTTTCAAGAGATCAAGATAATGCCCAAAAGATCTTACTCGGACGCCTTCCCCGAAGAAGTAGATTCCTCAGATTATGACGATGAAAACCATCATGATCATGGCGCTAGCAGTGATTCCTCAGCTCCCCCGGAGTCCACTTTTCTGGCGGATGAATCGCCATCCGATAGCAATGGGGAGTATGAATCTCCTGACCCCATGGAGACCGATGAAGAGGATTCCTCCGGTGGTAGTGACGATGATGATGATGACTCTGGCGGTGACGGCGAATGAGAAGATGAGGGTGAAGAAGATACCGATGAAGATATTTCTATGGAGGAAACTGACTGGGGCTATGATGGTGATTTTGAATGGGATGCTATGGATGTTGAATAGGATCATTTTTAGATTTTCCTGGTAGCTTTTCTTCTTTTTTTTTTGTAAGGCCAGGCCCCCGACCTCACTGTGGGGGTCCTTTTGATATATTAATGAAACTTCTCCTTTAATCATTGTTTGTCTAAGTTCCGCTCCATGGCCTGGATTTATTATATCTTTGTGATTTTGCTTTATAATTTCATTAACGGAACCAAATTCATGATGTCGTTCTCAAATTGTATCGATCACCTTGTCTCACCTGCTATGTCGGTATGGAATGCACTTGTATTTAATAGCCTTTTCATAATTCAATCAAATTTGGTCAAAACCGAGATGTCGTTGCGCGTACATCGGTCTGTGCTGGCAACCTCAAGAGAGTGCTATTCTCTAGGTCCATAATGTCATAAACTCGTGACGTCATTCGTGTCAGGCGGCGGATGGTATGTGAAAAGACATTTTACTTTATAGGGAAAACCATAACCCTTAATGGTAGGCCATGATGGCTAGGGGGATACCGTATACAGCCGTCACTAACCACGAGATTTTCGCGAGATCTTGAAGGGATAGGGATCAAATTCTTGGGGTTTACCCGAACCAAGAATTTTAAACGGTTGAAATCCCTAAATCTCCCTTTTACATTTCTGCTAAACAGTCAAAAATCTTCATCTCTAGGGTTTATTTCAACGGCGATTCTACCGGCGATTACCATACATAGCTTGATTCCGGCGACCATACCCCAACGGTGTTTCGGCGCTTCTAACTTATCTCGTTCCTCTGTTTCCTTCATCGTCTAACAGCGCATGCTCATGTACCCTCTTGAGTCTTGTATTGTTGATTTCTCCTTCCAGTCACCATTTTTTATTTTTATTTTTCTCCGGCATTGAGCGAGCATGTCTTTCGATGTTTCCCGGTCTGTCTTGATGAGATTTCATAGAATAAATCGTAGGGTATATAAGACAACGGACAACCCTTTGATTTTACTGTCATTGACTGAAATTAAAGAGGCCATTGCTGCATATCGAGTTTTTAGGGGTAACATCAGATGGCCGGCCAATAGTCGTCGTTTCGACCGTCTTGATGTTACGAACCCCAATTTAGTGGTCCTCAACTCCCCTTACGATGTCTTGGGCCACATTCTTTCCCATTACACTCTGTTGAAGGACGAGGTGCTCCCCTTGGCTTCTATGGAACGGATAAAGGCGGTGAATGCGTCCCCCGTCTCGATTTCTGATGCTAACCCCCTTCTTTCCTCTGCAGCTATGTCGGGGGAGAGTACTTCTGAAAGAATAGTGGATCAGTTCAGAGCCGACGTCCCTGAAGGGGGCCGAGGTCATGGCCATAGGAATCCCAGCCGGAGAGGAAATACTGTGGCTCCCACCAAGCCGAAGCAACCCAAGGATGTAGATGAGATGATTGAGTACCTCTATGATAATTGTAGGATCTCCCGTGACGATTACGGTCTGGTGTACCAACGTGCCTCTCCACTGAATACTAGTGAAGAAAGGGCTTCCTTCTATTTGAACCATGTCGAGGTGTCATTCTTTTTCAAGCAGTTTTAACTAGGACTCCGTTTACCTCTTGATCCATTCATCTGTGAATTTTTAGAAGATTGGCAAGCTGTTCCTGCCATGCTAGGTGCCAACGCTGTCCGGTACCTCACATCCTTCATTGTTCTGTGTCGCAGTTTGTGTTTCGAACCCTGCCCCTGGGCTTTTTATCAATTTTTTGAGGGTAGCTTTAATGAGAACACGTGCGTGCTGACCTTAAGAAGCAAGCAGAGGCGGCCTAAAATTATTGCTCCCATTTCAAGTTCAGTAAGCAAGGTGTCTGGGTGGAACAATCACGTTATCAAAGTTGAGAGCCGTCATGGCTGGGAGTTCCCTGTTCCAAAAAGTACCCCCAAGGCACCAGAGACTTTCTACAAAGTCCCATGGAGCGATGCCCTGGTCAAGAGGTTGACGGAATTTGCTTCGGTTCAGCAATTGGAGTGGTCGGCCCTGGAGATCAATCATGGATACTACGTCCAGGCTGGCCTATGCCAGGGCCATGGGCTGGTGTAGAGGTGATGACCTCTGTCGGTAGAGGTAACCGGTTATGATTTCCGTTAAAACCCTAGGCGTTGTCCCCCAGGTCCCCATTATGATTCCCTTTAAAACCCTAGGCGTCGTCCCCTAGGTCCCCGTTGGAACCCTAGGCGTTGTCCCCTAGGTACCCGTTATGAATCCCGTTGAAACCCTAGGCGTTGTCCCCTAGGTCCCCGTTATGATTTCCGTTGAAACCCTAGGCGTTGTCCCCTAGGTACCCGTTATGAATTCCGTTGAAACCCTAGGCGTTGTCCCCTAGGTACCCGTTAATGTTCCCGTTGGAACCCTAGGCGTTGTCCCCTAGGTCCCTGTTAAGATTCTCGTTAAATCCCTAGGAATAATCCCCTAGGAAGTCAGTCAAGTCCTTGGATGGATCCCCGTTATCCTCCAAGAAGTCAGTCATGTTCGTCTTTTCCTCTTAGAATTCTAAACCCATTTGAACTACGGTGACCTGAGTCTCTCATCGCGTGGGACCCCCTCCCTCGTAGTGAGGGGAACGTAGGCAACTTCGGCCCGGTCAATCTTTATTTAAAAAAAAAAAGAAAACAAAAAATGTGTGAGTCTTTTACTCAAAAATAAAAAAATAAAATAAAATGGAGATCAAGTTTTCTTAAAATAAAAGATCAAGTTTTCCTAAAAAGGCTAATCCGCTAATGAAGTGTTCTTCTCAAATCATGGTTATAACTTCACCTTGAGGTTTAATATGCTAAAGTCCTTTGCGGCCTTGTCCATTGGAAACATCGACCAAGGAGCCCACATCTGAATTGGCATCCGAGACAACCATCCACGTGAACAACAAGGAGAAGCCTGTGCTTCGGAAGCCCAAAAGCGGCTAAATCAAATGGAGATCCGTACTTTTGTCAAGTGCCATGCACGAAGGCTACGCACCGTGAAAGGAAATCACCAAAAGGAGATGGCCAAAGCAAACTCCCAACTCATGAGTTGACGAATCCAGCAATTACAACGCCAATACAAGTGGAGACCTCGCGACATATTTCCCGACGACATGGAACCCGAGTTCCCCGTGGAAGACATGGAATATGCCGCCAACAATTGAGGAAGAAAATGGATCATCGTGTTTCATTGGGGCCTATCCCTAAAAAAATTTGGGTCTTCCAGCCTCGTAGGATCTAGACTTTCACCAAAGTCCGTCTTGGACTGTGTCTTTTTATTTTTGCAAAGGTCCACACTTGGGACATGTATGTATAAAGTTATCTAAATAAAAGAGTCATTTTCCTTCTCTTCTCTCTAGACTTGAGACATTATTTGTAATATACATTTACTCTTTAAATTGCCTTACTTGTTATTATCAACTGATTGCTACGTCCCTAAAATGATGAATTGACTTCTAAGCATACTAGTCAATGACGACTCATTAAGGACGAATGGACCTAACACAAATGAAAAACTGCTAAATGCAAACAATTAACCTTGGGGTGAATAAATGTTTTGATCAATTGGCATGAAGAAACCGTTAATGGCAAGCCTTCCCCTATACACATCTCCCGATACACAACCCGATACACCTTTCCGATACAAATTCTTGATGCACATCAAAGGCATCCCGAGACAATGAAAACGCAAGGATGTTGTTGCTCAACCACCAAGATTCGACCGTGATCGCGCGTGCGCAACCAAGCGAAGGGCTTCCCGGATCTCCAAAAGTCAAAGTGAGAAGTGGCGGACATTCTACCAAGGGGCTATAGATGAGCCAATGTCCAAGATAGCAAGTTGGGGCTAATGTTTCCCCTCTCTCAAAAAAAAAAAATGATAAGAGAGAAAAGAAATGGATAATGAAAAGAAGGAAAGGAAATGAATATTGGCGAAGAGGAAGTTTACCTCAAAAGCTCACCAAGTTCACTACAAAAGTCCACCTCAAAGAACATCCCAAGGAGTTCACTGCAAAGCGAAGCGATCTACATCAGCAAAGCAACAACATCCTTCAAAAGGACACCGACTTCAACAAAAGACGATCCATGGCAGAACTACGGCGACCTGAGCTCCTCAAACTGAGGGGAACGTAGGCAACCTTCGGGTCCGGTCATAACATGAAACAAAGCCATCAAACCTCGGTCCTTTCAATGACCAATTTTCCAAGACACACCTTCTTTGGGCCAATTCCCCATAAACACCTTCCCCTCCCGATCTTGCCATTGATCGAATCTTAATCTTAATTGTGCCATTGATCGAATCTTAATCTTAATTGATCACAACATTTATACATGTTAAGGCTAATTGCTTGCTATAATCTTGACTTAATGACAAACATGGTCCATTCAAGCAATCATTTGATGATATTAACTAAGGCAAATTTTAAAATGTCTCGACAAGTCTTCTTTTCTCCATCTTAGGAAAGAGCTAAACACTTATGTTCTGTCAAGCAAGGGCTTCCTCCCATTTCATGATACATTGCTCAAAAGGGACTCTCTCCCAAATAAAATGCCCTTGCATTTTTTCTCCAAGAAAAATACTTTAAAGTCCCCATTCTATCGAGTCGGCTGGATCACTCATAAAAAAGGGAAAAAAAGAAAAAGGCACCAAAAAAGTAGCCCGCTAGGTTGAAAACCCGTAAGGGCGGCCTAGGCAAAAAATAGGGTATGCCATAAAAGACGCAAAAGAGATGCCCACTAGGTTGAAAACCCGAAAGGGTGGCCTAGGCAAAAGAAAGGGTGCGTCATGAAAAAGGGATGGGTTCCTAACTTCACTTGAAAGGTCAAAAGGGGATATTAGGTCTACGCCAACGTCAAAGGTCGAAGGACGACACCGGGGCTACCTCCACGTTAATGATAAATAAGGACATGGGGCTACCCCGACATCAACAACAACAAGGACATGGGGCTACCCCGACATCAACGACAAAGATGACATTGGGGCTATGCCCACAACAGTGACAAAGCAGATTTCCTACCACCAGTTACTTCTCAACGAATGGACAAAGCTCCAAAGGACTGTATGCATAAGAAACCTCACGCTTAAATTAAAATCAAAAACTTGACTAACATGCTTCGTTAAAAGATTTGCTAAAAATAATGTTTCAAACAAAATGCTTTTGATCTCCTCTCAAAATGATTTTCCCAAAGTTTTGGACTCTTTCGTCCACAATGTGTCTTAATGGTTGCCCCTAGACTCTTCCCCGGTGTCAAGAAAACGTGTCAACCGCCCCGTAGAGTAGTGTTGACCCAATCCAAACCTTGACTCAGAATAGTCATTATAGGTTGAGGTCCTTGTCCCCGGTAGTCCTTAGTCGGACGTAAGACCAGTTTTCCCATCAAACTCCCCAAAGATGGAGTTGACCCAAGTCAAACCTAGACTCAGAATAGTCATTATAGGTTGAGGTCCTTGTCCCCGGCAGTCCTTAGTCGGACGTAAGACCAGTTTTCCCGTCAAACTCCCCAAAGATGGAGTTGACCCAAGTCAAACCTAGACTCAAAATAGTCATTATAGGTTGAGGTCCTTGTCCCAGGCAGTCCTTAGTCGGACGTAAGACCAGTTTTCCCGTCAAAATCCCCAAAGATGGAGTTGACCAAACCTTGACTCAGAATAGTCATTATAGGTTGAGGTCCTTGTCCCCGGCAGTCCTTAGTCGGACATAAGACCAGTTTTTCCGTCAAACTCCCCAAAGATGGAGTTGACCAAACCTTGACTCAGAATATTCATTATAGGTTGAGACCCTTGTCCCGGCCGTCCTTAGTCGGACGTGAGACCATTTTTCCCGTCAAACTCTCTAAAGATGGAGTTGACCAAACCTTGACTCAGAATAGTCATTATAGGTTGAGACCCTTGTCCCAGCCGTCCTTAGTCGGACGTGAGACCAGTTTTCCCGTAAAACTCCCCAAAGATGGAGTTGACCAAGCCTTGACTCTGAATAGTCATTATAGGCTGAAGCCTTTGTCCCTGCAGTCCTTAGTCGGATGTAAGACCAGCTTTCCCGTCAAACTCCCCAAAGATAGAGTTGACCAAGCCTTGACTCACAATAGTCATTATAGGTTGAAAACTTTGTCCCGGCAGTCCAAAATGACGTAAGACCATCATTGTAAGTCAACCCTTTCCATAGATCCAAGTTGACCATGTCCCGCCTTTGACCCCGAGAGTCACGATTCCTTATGTAAGTCAACCCTCTCCATAGAGCCAATTTGACCATGTCCCGCCTCTGACCCCGAGAGTCACGCTTCCTTGTGTAAATCAACCCTCTCCATAGAGCCAAGTTGACCATGTCCCGCCTCTGACCCTGAGAGTCACGTTTCCTTGTGTAAGTCAACCCTCTCAAAGAGCCAAGTTAACCATATCCCACCTCTGACCCCGAGCCCGAGGCTCATGCTTCCTTGTGTAAGTCAACCCTCTCCTTAGACCCAAGTTGACCATGTCCCGCCTCTGACCCCGAGAGTCACGCTTCCTTGTGTAAGTCAACCCTCTCCATAGAGCCAAGTTGACCATGTCCTGCCTCTGACCCCGAGAGTCACGCTTTCTTGTGTAAGTCAACCCTCTCCATAGATCCAAGTTGACCATGTCCCGCCTCTGACCCTGATAGTCACGCTTCCTTGTGTAAGTCAACCCTCTCCTTAGAGCCAAGTTGACCATGTCCCGCCTCTGACCCCGAGGGTCACGCTTCCTTGTGTAAGTCAACCCTCTCCTTAGAGCCAAGTTGACCATGTCCCGCCTCTGACCCCGAGAGTCATTGTTGGTCCCAAAGGGGCAACAAGGGTATGAAAAATGCTAGAGGGGGGGGGGGGTGAATAGCGTTTTAAAATTCTTTTCAAACCCTTTTGCAAATCAATGGCTTATGCGCACAGTTCTCAAATAAGCTAAGTATAGCGCGCAGTGAGAGTGTGAAATGCACAGCGGAAGTTTAAGCAGCACCTGCGCAAGAAAAAGCTGCGCAGGGATAAAAACGCACGCGCTAAGTTTTGGCTTAAAGTGTTGGATAAAATGTTCTAAGGCAAATGAACAATAAAAATTACAGCAGCAATAATAGCAATCTGATAAGATCAAACAAAGCAGTAATTTAAAAATGATTAAGCAGGAAATAAATAGCGAGAATAAAGAACAAGCTATTTGGAGAGGTTCGATCAATGAAAGATCTACGTCCTCTACCAAGATGGTTAGTTTTGGATTTTCTAATGGAGATCTTATAATATGAGTGAGTATTACAAATTATAACATTTGGGCTTAATACTAACTCAATATCTATTATCTATGAAGAACAAATCCTAGACTAAACCGGTGTATCTCTAGAAGTATGATCGAAATAATCAAAGCTTCAAGAGGTGTGTGTGTGTTCAGAAATTCTGGGCTCTATGAATCTATGAGATGAAGAGCACGAAGAATTCTGGTGATTTAAAGCTTAGGATCTGGGCTTGGAGTTTGAAGGTATGAAGGTTGAAGGTTGATCTTGAATCTGGGAATATAAGCAGCAATCTTCAGAACATCAGTGATACTTATGAAAGCACAAACTCTAGCAACTTGGAAATGAAAATGAACAGGATATTTATAGCAGAGACCTTAAAACTAGCCGTTGGTGCTCTGAGCAAGGACGATGAGCTGGCACAATATGATTGGTGCGCAGGTGTTCTTTATAGCCGTTGGGGCTCTGATCAAATATGATGACCTGGCACAATATGATTGGTGCGCAGGTGTTTTAGAGCCGTTGGAGATTGAGCATGAAGACCAAATTCAAAAGCTTCTTCTAGAAGGTTGACAGCTGTCTTCATTTGAAATATTTCTCTTGAGCGCGTCTCCACCGTTGGATCTGCTGAGTATGCTTGCTTGTCATTTCTGCACACCTCAGCACTATTAATAAGCGTGCATCTTCTAAGCGCTTTCCAAGTTATGTAATCTGAATGTATCGAAAACTGAGCAAGGATGCATGCTGCGCAGAGGAGACCTGCGCAGTGATGTCCTGCGCAGGGAAGTCCTGCGCAGAGACCACGGTCTTGCTTAGATCTTCATTCCTTTTCGCTCCAAGCTTCAAGAATATGAGGTTGTTTAAAGATAAGCATAAGGACCAAGTTAATCTGCTCTGCTCATAGAAGTCATGCGTATAGAGAATGAGCAAGTGATGCTATGCACGCGGAGAGTAAGCAGGTAATGCTATGCGCGCGGAGAATGAGCAGGTAATGCTCTGCGCATGAAATGTGCTGCGCACGAAATGTCCTGCGCATTATACTTGGTCTTCAGTAAATGAAACCTCAATTCCAAGCAAGCCCTAACCGCTAAGCCTATTCTATAAAATTGGACTTAGCTAAAAATAGAAGTTATAAAACTTCTTACATAGGATCCTAAGTCCATAAAATACTTAGGAGATGGTATCAATCAATTCTAAGATAATTGGGAGGGTTAAGAAATAAGCATACCCAACAATCTCCCCCTAAATGATTGATGCCATTACCTACTATTGTCACGACCCGAAAACTAGGCTCTATTTTATTAGTAATAAATAATTATTATTTATTTATTTGCTTATTTATTTATTTAAATTATTATTTATTTAAATATTTATGTGTGCATTCTATGTTTCATAATAATTATGCCTAGCATTTTATTTGAGTCATTTGGGTTAGTGTAAGTATTTGTGTCTAGCATTATTTGGTTGATATCGTGTTAATTGGGTAGAAGGTTGATAGGGGTTTTATTTGTGCTAGCTAAGTGAGGAGGGGGCCTAAGTGTAAATGTTCAAATAATCTTTCTTATACTCCCTCCCTACTCCCTCTCTTTCTCCCTCACTTCTCATCATCTCTCCCAGCAACTCTCTCTCTCTCTCTCTCCATTTGGGTAAGTTTTTCTCTCTTTCCTTCTCTCTTCAATCTAACCATCTTCCTCTTGTTATTTCTCATTTCTTAAAACATGAAACTTGTTTAGATCGTCGTTAGGATCGTAGAGAGCTAAAAATATTCGAGTTCCGGCAACTTTAAGAAAATTCAAGTAAGTTACTTTCCCCCCATTTTTATGCTAAAGTGTTCATTTCATGTTCATATTATGCTTTAGTTGATACATTTGATGTTTGAATGAGTTTGAGATTTATTTGGAATTTATTTTGGTTTTGGTCAAAAATGGTGATTTTGATGAATGTTGGGATTTGATCTTGGTTTTGGTTGATAAATGGTGTTATTTAGGTCCCCTTTTTGTTAGATGTTGTTTGGGTACTTTGGGAATCAAGTTGGGTTGTGATTGATTTTGAGAGTTGTGAAAATGGTAAGAAATTTTGATGAACCCAGCTGAGAATTCCTCCCAGCCCGTAGACCAGGCGCCCGCCCGGGTTGGACCAGGCGCCCGCCTACATGCCTTTTTCTGATGGCCAGACCTTCTGGTCATTCAAGCGCGCACCCGACCCCCCTCCAGGCACCCGCCCGCCCACTGTTCCAGAAATCTTTCTTTTTGCTTGTTCAAAACTAAGTGACTTCCCTAGTTTAAGTATAATTACACCAATTAACTTAAGTTAACATCGTGGAACACTTTATTAATTGGATTTGGTTCTTTTGTGAATGAAAATGTTATAGAATTTTATTGAGTATCGTTTGGAATGTGTGCCATCTTTGATGTGTGGTTTGGATTGGTTTACCTTTGTGGTAATTTATTTGGAAAGGTTCCCTACTTTGGAATCAGTGGTTGTTATTTAAGCTAGAGTTTGTTACTTAGCTTTTATTTGAAAGTCCAGCTGGTTATTTGTGTATCGAGTCAGGCAATGGATAATGCTATAATGGCACAAGCCAAGTCCATTATAGCATCGCCCATTGGTCCTTCTTTCCTCATCCAGATTGGCCTTGGATGGGATGAGCTAGCTCCTTTTGTGAGTATTCTAGCTAGGCGTTTTGGAGCATGACTTTGTGGCATGGCTCCCGCCCTTTGTGGCATGTTACTTGGTTATTGGTTCCGGTACCGGGGGTTTTCTCTTCAAGTTTTCATGCTACTACGAAGATGTTGATTGTTGATTATTGAAGCTGCACAGCGACCTTTATTTGGTTTATCGGTTTGGAAAACCTTGGCTAATATCCTTTGTTATGTGTTCATTTCCGCTGCTATCTGATATATGATAATTGCTATGTGTTATGTGATTTATTATTGATTATTGCATCTTAGCATGTCATGTAGTTGCATTAGTAACTTATTGAGATTTATCTCACCCCTTTTCTTTTTATCTTTGTTTTTCTTAACCCCCCCCCCCAGGACCAAGGAATTAGACTCGCTGATCACGAGGACGTCGCGAGGGTTGAGCTTTTGGGGCATATGTTTATTGGTGGGTTTACATTATATAAATGTGTAACTCTTTTGGGGATAGTTGTACCACACTTTGACGTCACTAAGATTTGTATATTTATTTATTTTGTAGTGTGAGCTTATGGGGCTTACACTAGTACATTGTTGTTGGTAAATTGTTTTCCAAAATCTTGTGTTATCATCTTTTGATATGAAATGAAATTTTTATCCCCGATATTTTGGTATTTTGATTAGTAAGTCGACGTCCAGCTCACGATCTCGGGCCCGCGGGGTTCGGGGTCGCGACAGTTGGTATCAGAGTTATGGTTTGGCTCTAAGTATAAGTCTAGGTGGACTAGTATGACCTAGGAGGGTAGTTGTGTTCGGAGTGAGTAACGGTTGATGTTTTATGCAGGTAATTGTTTCCAATGGCTATAAGAAGAACAGGTGAAGGTGCTAGTGGGGCTCAGAATCAGAATGATCTACAGGAAGAGAACCGTGCCATGTTCCAAGGCATGTTTGAGGCGGCCATGAAGGCTATTCATGACCAAGGGCCTAGAGAGGAGCATGTGCCACCTCCACGTTACGGGTTGGAGCAGTTTCTGAAATTAAAACCAAGAGAGTTTGACGGTGAGCCCGATGTGAAGAAGGCCGAACTATGGATTGAGTCTATGGAGAAAATCTATGATGTGTTTGGCTGCACGGATGAGGATAGGGTCCGGTTTGCGGCTTATAAATTGGTTGGGGCCGCCGAGCATTGGTGGAAAGGAGTTAAAGCTAGTTGGGATGACACTCACACAGTGTATGCCTGGGAATTGTTTGTGCGGAAGTTCAAAGAGCATTTTATTCGGTAGTGGATCAGAACCGAAAGGAGATCGAGCTTCTCAACTTGGAGCAAGGTTTGTTGTCTATAGCTCAGTACTCGGCTAAGTTCACAGAATTAGCCCGGTATTGTGACTATCTTGTGAGGACCGAAGAACAGAAAGCTATGAGATTTATTCGGGGTTTGAAGACTTCTATCCGTACTCAACTTATAGCTCAGAGGATTGTGACATTCCAGGATGCGGTAGACCGTGCATACTTAATTGAGCAAGACATAGAGGAGCATAAGAAGAAGGTCGAGGTGACTAACACTAGAAAGCAAGGAGGACAGAGCAAGCCACAATCCCGTTCAGATAACCGAGGTAACTTTGGGGGACAATCTCAGTCCCGAGGGCAACCAATCCCAAGGAACCCGGGTACTACTTCCGGGAACCAAGGAAACCAAAATAGGAGACTTTGTTCCTATTGCCTAAAGGAAGGTCATTCAGAGGATCGGTGTTGGAAGAAACAAGGGAAATGCATTAACTGTGGGCAGTTGGGGCATTTTGTGAAGGATTGCCCGAGATTCAGAGGTCAACCGATTGGGTAGGAGCTGGAGCCCCGTAGGGTCAGAAAAGGGATGCTACGGGAAATCCCAAGGTCCAAGGAAGGGTATTTGCCATGAATCAACAACAAGCTACCGATGATCCATCCGTTATTGGAGGTATTGTTCTGTGTTTAATGTGAGCGCCCGAGCGTTAGTAGATCCAGGATCATCTCATTCTTACATATCTGTGCAATTTGCTTCTATGCTAAATGCTGCATTTGAGTCTTTACCTTATGTGCTAGAGGTGTCGACCCCTATAGGTTAATGCTTGGTGACTGATAAAGTCTTTCGTTCTTGTGATGTGCTTATATGTGGTCGTGTCTTGTGTGCGGACTTGGTAGTCCTTCCTATTCAGGACTTTAATGTTATTTTGGGTATGGATTGGTTGAGCAAGTTTCATGCTTCTGTTGACTGTCGTAGAAAGGTCGTTAATTTTTCCATCCCTGATGTGCCTAAGTTTACTTTTGAGGCTATGCCTTTGGTAGAAATTTTCGTATCATTTCTTATGTGAAAGCGAGAAAATTATTGCATCGTGGTTGTGAGGGTACTTGGCTAGTGTGCTTGATACTAGGAAAGAATCCGCTAGTTTGGAGAGCGTTCGGGTGGTTAGGGAATTTCCCGATGTTTTCTCTTCTGAATATGATATGCCTCCCGATCGTGAGATAGAGTTTTGTATAGATCTTTTGCCGGGTACGGCTCCGATTTTAAAGGCACCTTATAGGTTGGCTCCCGCAGAATTGAAGGAACTAAAGGTTCAGTTGCAAGAGTTGCTTGATCGAGGGTTTATCCGCCCTAGTGTTTCCCCGTGGGGAGCACCGGTTTTGTTTGTGCGGAAGAAAGACGGTTCTTTGAGATTGTGCATAGATTACCGGAAGTTGAATCAGGTTACCGTGAAGAACAAGTATCCTCTACCTCACATTGATGATTTATTTGATCAGCTTCAAGGCTCAGTTGTGTTTTCTAAACTTGATTTGAGGAGTGGGTACCATCAGTTGAAGATTCGATCGGAGGATATTCCGAAGACTGCCTTTCGCACTCGTTATGGTCATTATGAGTTCTTGGTTATGCCGTTTGGGTTGACTAACGCGCCTGCCATGTTTATGGATTTGATGAACCGGGTTTTCCATCCTTATCTTGATTCGTTCGTGGTGGTTTTCATCGACGACATTCTTGTCTACTCTAAATCCCGAGAGGAGCACGAGCAACACTTGAGGACAGTTTTATCCATTCTTGCGAGGGAGAAATTATTTGCGAAGTTTAGTAAATGCGAATTTTGGCTCAAGAAAGTTTCTTTTCTGGGTCATGTTATTTCGAAAGATGGGATTTCGGTGGATCCTTCAAAGATAGAAGCCATAGTGGATTGGAAGAGACCCGAGTCAGTGACCGAGATCAGAAGTTTTCTGGGTTTAGCCGGGTATTACAGAAGATTTATTGAAGTGTTTTCGAGGATTGCTACTCCGATGACTCAGTTGACCCAGAAGAATGTCCTGTTTGAGTGGACCGACAAATGTGACAAGAGTTTCGAGGAATTGAAGTAGAGGTTGACTACCGCTCCGATCTTGACTTTGCCTAGTGGGAGCGATGGTCTAGTGATTTACAGTAATGCTTCGAAAGAGGGTTTGGGTTGTGTGTTGATGCAGAACGGGAAAGTAATTGCTTATGCTTCGAGGAAGTTGACCCCTAGTGAACAGAATTACCCCACTCACGATATGGAGTTGGCGGCGATAGTCTTTGCGTTGCGCAAATGGAAGCATTACCTTTATGGAGCGAAGTTTGAGATTTTTACCGATCACAAGAGTTTGAAATATCTCTTCTCTCAAAAGGAATTGAACAACCGGCAGCGTAGGTGGATGGAGCTCTTAAAGGATTACGATTGTACAATATCTTATCACCCGGGAAAGGCAAATGTTGTTGCGGATGCGATTAGTAGGAAGTCTTATGTGGCTTCGATGATGGTCCGTGAGTGGAAGATGCTTGAGGATGTGCGATATTGGTCTCCTCGTGAATCGAGACATGGGGCGATTTTTGCAAATATTAGGGTATCTCCGACCCTAATTCAGAGAATAAAGGAAGCGCAGAGAGAAGATCCCGAGTTGGTGAAAATAATGGGTAAATTGAAAGAGAAGAACTTCGAGGATTTTTCTGTTAGCCCGATTGGAGTTTTGACCTTCCGTGGCAGATTGTGTGTTCCGGATGTTAATGGGATTAAACAGAGAGTTCTTGATGAGGGTCACAAATCGAGGTATACCATCCATCCCGGGAGTACGAAGATGTATCAGGATTTGAAACAACAATTTTGGTGGATTAACATGAAGAGGGAGATCACAGACTATGTATCAAAATGTTTGACCTGTCAACAAGTTAAAGCAGAGCATTAGAGACCCGCAGGTTTACTTCAGCCTCTTGAGATACCCGAGTGGAAGTGGGAACACATTACGATGGATTTTGTAACCGGACTACCCAGGACTCGAAGAAAATTCAATGCAGTTTGGGTGATCGTGGACAGGTTGACTAAGTCTTCTCATTTATTACCCATTGACATTTCCTATTCGATGGAGAAACTTTCGAATTTGTATATTCATGAGATTGTCAGATTACATGGTGTCCCGGTTAGTATTGTGTCGGACAGAGACCCCATGTTTACATCCCGATTTTTGCAGTCGTTACAGAAGGCTTTGGGTACCGACTTGAGGTTTAGCATAGCATTTCATCCTCAGACTGACGGTCAGTCTGAGAGGACCATTCAGATTCTCGAGGATATGTTACGGGCTTGCACAGTTGACTTTTCGGATTCGTGGGATTCACACCTACCGCTTGAAGAGTTTGCCTACAATAATAGCTATCAGTCGAGCATTGGTATGGCACCGTTTGAGGCTTTGTATGGGAGGAAATGTAGGTCGCCTATTTGTTGGGATGAGGTCGGTGAAGCGAAGATCGTGGGTATTGATTTGCTTCAGGATTCAGTTGAGAAAGTTAGAGTTATCCGGGATCGATTGAAAACAGCCCAGAGTCGACATAAGAGCTATGCAGATAACCGAAGGCGAGATCTTAGTTTTCAGACCGGTGATTTTGTGTTCTTGAAAGTATCTCCGATGGTGGGTATTCGAAGGTTCGGGAAGAAGGGTAAATTGGCTCCGAGGTTTATAGGTCTGTTTGAGATTCTGGGAAAGGTGGGACTTCTTGCGTATCGACTCGCGTTACCGTCATCCTTAGACCGGTTGCACAACGTCTTCCACGTTTCTATGCTTCGAAAGTATGTTCATGATCCATCTCACGTTTTACCGAGGGTACCGGAGGATATAGAGCCCGACATGACTTACGAGGAACGACCGGTTCGGATTTTAGATTCCAAAGTCCAAGAGTTGAGGAACAAAAGCATTGCGTTGGTTAGAGTTCTTTGGAGGAATCATAATATCGAGGAGTCGACGTGGGAGCTCCGAGATGAGATCGAGAGGAAATATCCGTGGCTTTTTAATTCGGGTAAGTCTCGTTAAAATTCGGGTCGAATTTTCTTTAAGGGGGAGTGAATGTCACGACCCGAAAACTAGGCTCTATTTTATTAGTAATAAATAATTATTATTTATTTATTTGCTTATTTATTTATTTAAATTATTATTTATTTAAATATTTATGTGTGCATTCTATGTTTCATAATAATTATGCCTAGCATTTTATTTGAGTCATTTGGGTTAGTGTAAGTATTTGTGTCTAGCATTATTTGGTTGATATCGTGTTAATTGGGTTGATAGGGGTTTTATTTGTGCTAGCTAAGTGAGGAGGGGGCCTAAGTGTAAATGTTCAAATAATCTTTCTCATACTCCCTTCCTACTCCCTCTCTTTCTCCCTCACTTCTCATCATCTCTCCCAGCAACTCTCTCTCTCTCTCTCCATTTGGGTAAGTTTTTCTCTCTTTCCTTCTCTCTTCAATCTAACCATCTTCCTCTTGTTATTTCTCATTTCTTAAAACATGAAACTTATTTAGATCGTCGTTAGGATCGTAGAGAGCTAAAAAATATTCGAGTTCCGGCAACTTTTAGAAAATTCAAGTAAGTTACTTTCCCCCCATTTTTATGCTAAAGTGTTCATTTCATGTTCATATTATGATTTAGTTGATACATTTGATGTTTGAATGAGTTTGAGATTTATTTGGAATTTATTTTGGTTTTGGTCAAAAATGGTGATTTTGATGAATGTTGGGATTTGATCTTGGTTTTGGTTGATAAATGGTGTTATTTAGGTCCCCTTTTTGTTAGATGTTATTTGGGTACTTTGGGAATCAAGTTGGGTTGTGATTGATTTTGAGAGTTGTGAAAATGGTAAGAAATTTTGATGAACCCAGCTGAGAATTCCTCCCAGCCCGTAGACCAGGCGCCCGCCCGGGTTGGACCAGGCACCCGCCTACATGCCTTTTTCTGATGGTCAGACCTTCTGGTCATTCAAGCGCGCGCCCGACCCCCCTCCAGGCGCCCGCCCGCCCACTGTTCCAGAAATCTTTCTTTTTGCTTGTTCAAAACTAAGTGACTTCCCTAGTTTAAGTATAATTACACTAATTAACTTAAGTTAACATCGTGGAACACTTTATTAATTGGATTTGGTTCTTTTGTGAATGAAAATGTTATAGAATTTGATTGAGTATCGTTTGGGAATGTGTGGCATCTTTGATGTGTGGTTTGGATTGGTTTACCTTTGTGGTAATTTATTTGGAAAGGTTCCCTACTTTGGAATCAGTGGTTGTTATTTAAGCTAGAGTTTGTTACTTAGATTTTATTTGAAAGTCCAGCTGGTTATTTGTGTATCGAGTCAGGCAATGGATAATGCTATAATGGCACAAGCCAAGTCCAGTATAGCATCGTCCATTGGTCCTTCTTTCCTCATCCAGATTGGTCTTGGATGGGATGAGCTAGCTCCTTTTGTGAGTATTCTAGCTAGGCGTTTTGGAGCATGACTTTGTGGCATGGCTCCAGCCCTTTGTGGCATGTTACTTGGTTATTGGTTCCGGCACCGGGGGTTTTCTCTTCAAGTTTTCATGCTACTACGAAGATGTTGATTGTTGATTATTGAAGCTGCGCAGCGACCTTTATTTGGTTTATCGGTTTGGAAAACCTTGGCTAATATCCTTTGTTATGTGTTCATTTCCGCTGCTATCTGATATATGATAATTGCTATGTGTTATGTGATTTATTATTGATTATTGCATCTTAGCATGTCATGTAGTTGCATTAGTAACTTATTGAGATTTATCTCACCCCTTTTCTTTTTATCTTTGTTTTTCCTTAACCCCCCCCCAGGACCAAGGAATTAGACTCGCTGATCACGAGGACGTCGCGAGGGTTGAGCTTTTGGGGCATATGTTTATTGGTGGGTTTACATTATATAAATGTGTAACTCTTTTGGGGATAGTTGTACCACACTTTGACGTCACTAAGATTTGTATATTTATTTATTTTGTAGTGTGAGCTTATGGGGCTTACACTAGTACATTGTGTTGTTAAATTGTTTTCCAAAATCTTGTGTTATCATCTTTTGATATGAAATGAAATTTTTATCCCCGATATTTTGGTATTTTGATTAGTAAGTCGACGTCCAGCTCACGTTCTCGGGCCCGCGGGGTTCGGGGTCGCGACAGTTGGTATCAGAGCTATGGTTTGGCTCTAAGTATAAGTCTAGGTGGACTAGTATGACCTAGGAGGGTAGTTGTGTTCGGAGTGAGTAACGGTTGATGTTTTATGCAGGTAATTGTTTCCAATGGCTATAAGAAGAACAGGTGAAGGTGCTAGTGGGGCTCAGAATCAGAATGATCTACAGGAAGAGAACCGTGCCATGTTCCAAGGCATGTTTGAGGCGGCCATGAAGGCTATTCATGACCAAGGGCCTAGAGAGGAGCATGTGCCACCTCCACGTTACGGGTTGGAGCAGTTTCTGAAATTAAAACCAAGAGAGTTTGACGGTGAGCCCGATGTGAAGAAGGCCGAACTATGGATTGAGTCTATGGAGAAAATCTATGATGTGTTTGGATGCACGGATGAGGATAGGGTCCGGTTTGCGGCTTATAAATTGGTTGGGGCCGCCGAGCATTGGTGGAAAGGAGTTAAAGCTAGTTGGGATGACACTCACACAGTGTATGCCTGGGAATTGTTTGTGCGGAAGTTCAAAGAGCATTTTATTCCGGTAGTGGATCAGAACCGAAAGGAGATCGAGCTTCTCAACTTGGAGCAAGGTTTGTTGTCTATAGCTCAGTACTCGGCTAAGTTCACAGAATTAGCCCGGTATTGTGACTATCTTGTGAGGACCGAAGAACAGAAAGCTATGAGATTTATTCGGGGTTTGAAGACTTCTATCCGTACTCAACATATAGCTCAGAGGATTGTGACATTCCAGGATGCGGTAGACCGTGCATACTTAATTGAGCAAGACATAGAGGAGCATAAGAAGAAGGTCGAGGTGACTAACACTAGAAAGCAAGGAGGACAGAGCAAGCCACAATCCCGTTCAGATAACCGAGGTAACTTTGGGGGACAATCTCAGTCCCGAGGGCAACCAATCCCAAGGAACCCGGGTACTACTTCCGGGAACCAAGGAAACCAAAATAGGAGACTTTGTTCCTATTGCCTAAAGGAAGGTCATTCAGAGGATCGGTGTTGGAAGAAACAAGGGAAATGCATTAACTGTGGGCAGTTGGGGCATTTTGTGAAGGATTGCCCGAGATTCAGAGGTCAACCGATTGGGGTAGGAGCTGGAGCCCCGTAGGGTCAGAAAAGGGATGCTACGGGAAATCCCAAGGTCCAAGGAAGGGTATTTGCCATGAATCAACAACAAGCTACCGATGATCCATCCGTTATTGGAGGTATTGTTTCTGTGTTTAATGTGAGCGCCCGAGCGTTAGTAGATCCAGGATCATCTCATTCTTACATATCTGTGCAATTTGCTTCTATGCTAAATGCTGCATTTGAGTCTTTACCTTATGTGCTAGAGGTGTCGACCCCTATAGGTTAATGCTTGGTGACTGATAAAGTCTTTCGTTCTTGTGATGTGCTTATATGTGGTCGTGTCTTGTGTGCGGACTTGGTAGTCCTTCCTATTTAGGACTTTGATGTTATTTTGGGTATGGATTGGTTGAGCAAGTTTCATGCTTCTGTTGACTGTCGTAGAAAGGTCGTTAATTTTTCCATCCCTGATGTGCCTAAGTTTACTTTTGAGGCTATGCCTTTTGGTAGAAATTTTCGTATCATTTCTTATGTGAAAGCGAGAAAATTATTGCATCGTGGTTGTGAGGGGTACTTGGCTAGTGTGCTTGATACTAGGAAAGAATCCGCTAGTTTGGAGAGCGTTCGGGTGGTTAGGGAATTTCCCGATGTTTTCTCTTCTGATTATAATATGCCTCCCGATCGTGAGATAGAGTTTTGTATAGATCTTTTGCCGGGTACGACTCCGATTTCAAAGGCACCTTATAGGTTGGCTCCCGCAGAATTGAAGGAACTAAAGGTTCAGTTGCAAGAGTTGCTTGATCGAGGGTTTATCCGCCCTAGTGTTTCCCCGTGGGGAGCACCGGTTTTGTTTGTGCGGAAGAAAGACGGTTCTTTGAGATTGTGCATAGATTACCGGAAGTTGAATCAGGTTACCGTGAAGAACAAGTATCCTCTACCTCACATTGATGATTTATTTGATCAGCTTCAAGGATCAGTTGTGTTTTCTAAACTTGATTTAAGGAGTGGGTACCATCAGTTGAAGATTCGATCAGAGGATATTCCGAAGACTGCCTTTCGCACTCGTTATAGTCATTACGAGTTCTGGTTATGCCGTTTGGGTTGACTAACGCGCCTGCCGTGTTTTATGGATTTGATGAACCGGGTTTTCCATCCTTATCTTGATTCGTTCGTGGTAGTTTTCATCGACGACATTCTTGTCTACTCTAAATCCCGAGAGGAGCACGAGCAACACTTGAGGACAGTTTATCCGTTCTTGCGAGGGAGAAATTATTTGCGAAGTTTAGTAAATGCGAATTTTGCTCGAGAAAGTTTCTTTTCTGGGTCATGTTATTTCGAAAGATGGGATTTCGGTGGATCCTTCAAAGATAGAAGCCATAGTGGATTGGAAGAGACCCGAGTCAGTGACCGAGATCAGAAGTTTCTGGGTTTAGCCGGTATTACAGAAGATTTATTGAAGTGTTTTCGAGGATTGCTACTCCGATGACTCAGTTGACCCAGAAGAATGTCCCGTTTGAGTGGACCGAGAAATGTGACAAGAGTTTCGAGGAATTGAAGAAGGTTGACTACCGCTCCGATCTTGACTTTGCCTAGTGGGAGCGATAGTCTAGTGATTTACAGTGATGCTTCGAAAGAGGGTTTGGGTTGTGTGTTGATGCAGAACGGGAAAGTAATTGCTTATGCTTCGAGGAAGTTGACCCCTAGTGAACAGAATTACCCCACTCACGATATGGAGTTGGCGGCGATAGTCTTTGCGTTGCGCAAATGGAAGCATTACCTTTATGGAGCGAAGTTTGAGATTTTTACCGATCACAAGAGTTTGAAATATCTCTTCTCTCAAAAGGAATTGAACAACCGGCAGCGTAGGTGGATGGAGCTCTTAAAGGATTACGATTGTACAATATCTTATCACCCGGGAAAGGTAAATGTTGTTGCCGATGCGATTAGTAGGAAGTCTTATGTGGCTTCGATGATGGTCCGTGAGTGGAAGATGCTTGAGGATGTGCGAGATTGGTCTCCTCGTGAATCGAGACATGGGGCGATTTTTGCAAATATTAGGGTATCTCCGACCCTAATTCAGAGAATAAAGGAAGCGCAGAGAGAAGATCCCGAGTTGGTGAAAATAATGGGTAAATTGAAAGAGAAGAACTTCGAGGATTTTTCTGTTAGCCCGATTGGAGTTTTGACCTTCCGTGGCAGATTGTGTGTTCCGGATGTTAATGGGATTAAACAGAGAGTTCTTGATGAGGGTCACAAATTGAGGTATACCATCCATCCCGGGAGTACGAAGATGTATCAGGATTTGAAACAACAATTTTGGTGGATTAACATGAAGAGGGAGATCGCAGACTATATATCAAAATGTTTGACCTGTCAACAAGTTAAAGCAGAGCATTAGAGACCCGCAGGTTTACTTCAGCCTCTTGAGATACTCGAGTGGAAGTGGGAACACATTACGATGGATTTTGTAACCGGACTACCCAGGACTCGAAGAAAATTCAATGCAGTTTGGGTGATCGTGGACAGGTTGACTAAGTCTTCTCATTTCTTACCCATTGACATTTCCTATTCGATGGAGAAACTTTCGAATTTGTATATTCATGAGATTGTCAGATTACATGGTGTCCCGGTTAGTATTGTGTCGGACAGAGACCCCAGGTTTACATCCCGATTTTTGCAGTCGTTACAGAAGGCTTTGGGTACCGACTTGAGGTTTAGCACAGCATTTCATCCTCAGACTGACGGTCAGTCTGAGAGGACCATTCATATTCTCGAGGATATGTTACGGGCTTGCACAGTTGACTTTCCGGATTCGTGGGATTCACACCTACCGCTTGAAGAGTTTGCCTACAATAATAGCTATCAGTCGAGCATTGGTATGGCACCGTTTGAGGCTTTGTATGGGAGGAAATGTAGGTCGCCTATTTATTGGGATGAGGTCGGTGAAGCGAAGATCGTGGGTATTGATTTGCTTCAGGATTCAGTTGAGAAAGTTAGAGTTATCCGGGATCGATTGAAAACAGCCCAGAGTCGACATAAGAGCTATGCAGATAACCGAAGGCGAGATCTTAGTTTTCAGACCGGTGATTTTGTGTTCTTGAAAGTATCTCCAAAGGTGGGTATTCGAAGGTTCGGGAAGAAGGGTAAATTGGCTCCGAGGTTTATAGGTCTGTTTGAGATTCTGGGAAAGGTGGGACTTCTTGCGTATCGACTCGCGTTACCGTCATCCTTAGACCGGTTGCACAACGACTTCCACCCAGCCCGTAGATGTTGTTTGATAAATTGTGTTATTTAGGTCCCCTTTTTGTTAGATGTTGTTTGGGTACTTTGGGAATCAAGTTGGGTTGTGATTGATTTTGAGAGTTGTGAAAATGGTAAGAAATTTTGATGAACCCAGCTGAGAATTCCTCCCAGCCCGTAGACCAGGCGCCCGCCCGGGTTGGACCAGGCGCCCGCCTACATGCCTTTTTCTGATGGCCAGACCTTCTGGTCATTCAAGCGCGCGCCCGACCCCCCTTTAGGCGCCCGCGCCGCCCACTGTTCCAGAAATCTTTCTTTTTGCTTGTTCAAACTAAGTGACTTCCCTAGTTTAAGTATATTACACTAATTAACTTAAGTTAACATCGTGGAACACTTTATTAATTGGATTTGGTTCTTTTGTGATGAAAATGTTATAGAATTTGATTGAGTATCGAGTCAGGCAATGGATAATGCTATAATGGCACAAGCCAAGTCCAGTATAGCATCGTCCATTGGTCCTTCTTTCCTCATCCAGATTGGTCTTGGATGGGATTAGCTAGCTCCTTTTGTGAGTATTCTAGCTAGGCGTTTTGGAGCATGACTTTGTGGCATGGCTCCCGCCCTTTGTGGCATGTTACTTGGTTATTGGTTCCGGCACCGGGGGTTTTCTCTTCAAGTTTTCATGCTACTACGAAGATGTTGATTGTTGATTATTGAAGCTGCGCAGCGACCATTATTTGGTTTATCGGTTTGGAAAACCTTGGCTAATATCCTTTGTTATGTGTTCATTTCCGCTGCTATCTGATATATGATAATTGCTATGTGTTATGTGATTTATTATTGATTATTGCATCTTAGCATGTCATGTAGTTGCATTAGTAACTTATTGAGATTTATCTCACCCCTTTTCTTTTTATCTTTGTTTTTCCTTAACCCCCCCAGGACCAAGGAATTAGACTCGCTGATCACGAGGACGTCGCGAGGGTTGAGCTTTTGGGGCAAGTGTTTATTGGTGGGGGTTTACATTATATAAATGTGTAACTCTTTTGGGGATAGTTGTACCATACTTTGACGTCACTAAGATTTGTATATTTATTTATTTTGTAGTGTAAGCTTATGGGGCTTACACTAGTTCATTGTTGTTGTTAAATTGTTTTCCAAAATCTTGTGTTATCATCTTTTGATATGAAATGAAATTTTTATCCCCGATATTTTTGGTATTTTGATTAGTAAGTCGACGTCCAGCTCGCGATCTCGGGCCTGCGGGGTTCGGGGTCGCGACAACTATAACAAAGGCAATTCATTGTACTTGATAATAATATGTCCATAGAAATGAAAATGTTAAATCATGCCTCAAGTCATTGCACATACTAGCCAGTGTTATAGATTTCTAATTTATCCAAAAGAAATGATCTTACAATATGGGAAAGACAGAAATATCATTCAGCGCATACAAAAATATGAGTTTTAGTTTGAGTATGCGTTTAAACTGAATGTTTAAACATCATGCGTAGAAAATATGAGCAGTCAAGTATATGCGCATGAGGTGAAATAATGTATTCATTGTTCCACAAATGAAAAGTTTGAATTGAACAAGGTTTTGGGAAAAGCAATGATGCATTATAAGATTAGTGTTTACCTTCGAGAGAGCTCTGCGCACTTCATCTTGTAGCTTCCCAAATTGCGCAGAGCTTCAATATCAGAAGCGGGAGCATCAAATTGTAACTATTTGCACTACTCTGCCCCTTAACTTTTTGCCTCTCCCCCTTTCTCTTTCTTTCCCTTGAGCTATTTGCCTTTGACTTTGTTACTCTCCCCCTTAATGGCACAATCACAGGCCTGTAGAATACTAGCATGCGCATCGAGCCTAGCAGCTTGCGCATCCAGTTGCTCTTGAATCTTTGTCTGCGCATTGACCACTTGAGGGATCTAAGGGAGAAGAAACCGGAAGAATGATATACTGAGGTCCACGGGGTATGCGCGTGAGGTTTATGCGCATCAATATAATGCGCAAAGTTTCTTTGAAAACTCAAAAATTTTGCCTTGTGCGTAACATCTTGTGCGCTTCATATGCGTAGGCGCATGAGGCATTACCTATCTTAGAAAATTATCAAGTAAACACAAGCTCATTAGTATTGACAAATCATATGGACAATTAGCTAAGTTCAAGCATACCCATTTCTCCTCTCAAGAAAGCAAATCTCTTTGCGTCAAGAGCCTTTGTGAGGATATCATCAATTTGATTGTCTGTGCCTACGTGCTCTAAGTGAATATTTCCTTTTTCCACGTGGTCCTTGAGAAAATGATATTTGATGTCAATGTGCTTTGTCTTTGAATGCATGACAGGATTGTTGGAGACTGCTATGGTGGACATATTATCGCAGAAAATTGGGCAATTTCCTTCATTAATTCCATAGTCTACTAATTGTTGCTTCATCCATAGGATTTGGCAGCAGCAGCTTCCAGCAGCAATATATTCAGGTTCTGTAGTGGAGATGGACACAGCAGCTTGCTTCTTGCTTGCCCACGCAACAAGTCGATTTCCAAGGAAATGACAAGTTCCACTTGTGCTCTTTCTGTCAATTGTGCATGCTGCGTAATCTGCGTCTGAATAACCTAGCAAATCGAAATTCGAATCTTTGGTGTACCAAAGTCCAAGGTTAATAGTTCCAGAGAGATAACGAATAATGCGTTTAATAGCAATTAAGTGCGCTTCTCTAGGGTCCGCTTGATAGCGCGCACAGACACAAACACTAAACATAATATCTGGCCTATTAGCAGTAAGATAAAGGAGAGAGCCAATCATACCTCGATATAAAGTTTGATCCACTTTCTTACCTTATAAGTCTTTGTCTAGCTTATTGCCCGTAGCCATTGGAGTGTCGTATGCTTTAGCATTCTCAAGTCCAAATTTCTTGATCAAGTCTTTTGTGTACTTGGCTTGATTTATGAAGAGCTGCCATCATTCAATTGCTTGATTTGAAGCCCGAGGAAGAATGTGAGTTCTCCCATCATGCTCATCTCAAACTTGCTTTTCATGAGATTCTCAAAGCGCTTACAAAGTAACTCATTAGTAGAACCAAATATAATATCATCGACATAAATTTGAACAAGTAAAGAGTGATCATTATACTTAGCTATAAAAAGAGTTGTATCAATTTTACCGCGCTTGAAGCCTTTCTCTAGTAGGAATTTTGATAGAGTATCGTACCATGCTCTTGGAGCTTGCTTAAGTCCATACAAGGCTTTCTGAAGCTTGAAGACGTGATTTGGAAATCTGCTATCTTCAAATCCAGAAGGTTGAGCTACATAGACCGTCTCTTGGAGTTCACCGTTGAGAAATGCGCTCTTCACATCCATTTGATAAAGCTTGAATTTCTTGTGAGAGGCATAAGCTAAGAAGATTCTGATAGCTTCTAGTCTTGCTACAGGCGTAAATGTTTCATCGTAATCGATTCCTTCCTCTTGACTATAGCCTTGCGCAACCAACCTTGCTTTGTTTCTGGTGATGCTTCCATTCTCATCCATCTTGTTTCTGAATACCCATTTTGTACCAATAACTCCTTGGTCATGAGGTCTGGGAACTAAGGTCCAAACTTTGCAGCGCTCAAATTGATTAAGCTCTTCTTGCATAGCAGTAACCCAGCTTGAATCTTGGAGCGCTTCATCAATCTTCTTTGGTTTGATTTGAGAGATGGAAGTGATATTCATCATCGAATTTTGATGCTCTCCTAGTACGAACTCCTACATTGAGATCACCAATGATATTTGAAGTTGGATGATCTCTAACTTCACGAACCTCAGGAGGTAAGTTAGGTTTAGTGGTAGGAATACGAAGATCTTCAATGGGTACTTCATTTGCTTCAGCATCGAGATCATCAAAAGTGATTTGCTGAAGTGGAGAAACATCATGCACAGGAGGAGGTGTTTGCGCATCAGGAGTTGTAACTTCTGGCGCAACATCTGACATTGGCGCATGAGATGGACTTCCTTGATTCTGATTTTGGTTAACTTGAATATCATTCTACGCAGGTGCATTTTGTGGCTGCGTACCTATCTCAACATTCTCAGCAAAATCATCAGAATCATTTGGAGCCAAATGTGGCTCAAGGATAGAATGCTCATCAAAAGTAACATGTACCGATTCTACAAATACTAGAGTAGTTCTATTAAAAACACGAAAAGCTTTAGAGTGTTTGGCATACCCAACGAAAATACCTTCATCTGCTTTGGCGTCGAATTTACCTCTATGATCTTTGCCGTTGTAGAGGATATAGCATTTGCAGCCAAAGATCTTGAAGAAAGCAATGTTGGGCGCTCTTCCTCTCCATAGTTCATATGGAGTTTTGTTGTAGGCTTTGTTGGTGAGGGATCTATTCTGAGTAAAGCAAGCAGTGTTGACAGCTTCTCCCCAGAAATACTTTGGAAGCTTAGCTTCTGCTAACATAGTCTTTCCAGCCTCAATCAACGTGCGATTTTTTCTTTCCACAACGCCATTTTGTTGAGGAACTCCAGCAGCAGAGAAATTGTGATCAATTCCATGGTCATCGCAGTATTGAGCAACACCATTATTCTTGAATTCAGTTCCATTGTCTGATCTCACGCTCACGATGTCATCTTCCTTTTAAGTTTGGAGCTTTCGAAAGAGAGCAGTCAAGATATCATAGCAGTCTTCTTTGGATATCATCATTTCGACCCATGTGTATCTTGAGTAGTCATCCACCACAACTAAAGTATATTTGTTTCCTCTAATGCTCGCAGTGGTGACCGGTCCAAACAAATCCATGTGAAGCAGTTGTAAACATTTAGAAGTGGAGGAGGCAATCTTACTGTAGAAAGACTGCTTAGGTTGTTTACCGAGCTGGCATGCTGCGCATTTTCTGTCATGATGGTCAGCTACTTTGGGAAGTCCTTTGACAAGATTTTCCCGTCCTAGCTTAGCCAAATACTTGAAGTTCAAATGACTTAAGCGCTTATGCCATAGCCAGCTGCTTTCACTTACATTCTTTGCTACAAAACAGAGATTAGTGATAGAATTTATAGCAGTAAGATCAATGATATAAACATTTTGCCTTACGAGTCCCTGTGAGCAAAGTGAGTCTGGATTTGCCATCTTTAATATAGCAATGAGTTGAAGTGAAATGGCATTCCAGACCTTTATCACAAAATTGTGATATGGAGAGCAGGTTGTGCTTGAGTCCTTCTACGAGCGCAACTTTCTCAAAGCACACTTTATCTTTTCTGATTCTTCCATATCCAACAATGTGCCCTTTGTTGTTGTCCCCAAAAGTTACTGAGGCACCTCTTCCTTCATGAACATCTTCAAGAGCGGTGACATCTCCAGTCATGTGTCTAGACATCCACTGTCGAGGTACCATATATGCGCTTTAGCTTGTGAAGAGTGCGCAGTGAAGCAGGAGACCTGAAAAATAGACATTAAAAACGCAGGTCCCCTTTATTCTTGGGTCCTAGAGTTAGCAACTTTTGACAACCCACTCCTGTCTGACCTTAGGATTTTTACGTCCCTTGGCATTAGGAGCAAATCGCAAAAGGCATTCTTCAGCCTTGTGACCTAAACCATCACACACAACACAATGATGAAAGCCACTTATAGATTGGGTTTTTACAAAACTCTTTACTTTTCTTTGGCGCAACATTCTTTACTGGAGCAGATGAACTTGCTTTGACAAATATCATTTTCTGAGGTTTGGGTGCGCTTTTATTAAGAATGCGCATCTGGCGTTGAGGCGCATGGCTTTCATGCGCATGACCCTTTTGCGCAGATTTGACATTTGAAGTTGAGGTGCAACCATAGTCAGAATATGAGTTATCATGCGCAGGTTCAACTTTAGCCTTACCCTTGGCTTTCCCAGTTTGCATTTTTGGGTAGACATAATGGAAATTTTTGTCTCTGGACTTTCTCCTGTCTTTTACCCATTGAAGCAGAGTGCTTTGCTTTAGGAATTTTAATAGTTTGCTGAGGTGTAAAATCCTTTTCTTTTTCAGAGCAAACGGCGCATTTAAATTTGTCACTATTGAGAACCCCAAGCCTTCCTTATCTCCACTGGCTTTTTGGGATTCTAGAATTTGATCCATAGTGACACGAGATTTGGTCCACTCATCAGTGATCTTTGTGAGATCAGCTACTTGAGGAGCCAACTCTTCGTTTCTTACTTTAAATAACGCATTTTGATCTGTCAAGAAACGGTTCTTTTCAGTAAGAGGAGTCATACTCTTAATCTGCTCCTTGAGGAGGGTGATCTCAGATTTTAAAAGAGTTTTCTCCGTCTTAAGCTGTGAAATTTCTCCAATTGATAAGTCCACTTCTTCTTTCATAGAATTAAATTTCTTGATTACCTTTTCAGCTTGCTAAAAAATAGACTCGTGCTCAGCAGCAGAGTCATTCTTTTCTATTACAATTTCAGCAGGAATTTCAAGAGATTCTTTGCGCGGAGGCGCAGCAACAAATTTCTTCGTTAGGTCTGCTCTGGCAAATAAGTACTTGCCATTCTGTCTGGTTGCAGTTAGATGTCCCATTTCCCCCAGTTCTGTGATAGTGAGACTTTTCTTCTTGATTGTCCTTGGCGCAGCCTTTGTGTCCGTATCGGGATCATTGTCTGAATCGCTATCAGCATCAGCATTGGCTACTAAGCAGAGCAGTCCATCCTCAGAATTATCATCATCACTGTCTTCAGTGTCAGTCTCTATCCAAGTCTTCAGTTCCTTTTCTGCGCAGTCTTCTTCAGCAATCATTCCTCGCTGCTTTGATGATCTCTGCGCAGTATTCTTCTTCATGTACTCAAATCTTGACGTAGGGCATTTTGATGAAAAATGACCAGGCTTTCTACAGTTGTAGCAAACCAAGTCATCTTCTTTCTTTGAGTCTCTGCCACAAGAGAATTTAGCTGGAGCTTTACTTGAGGATTCAGGTTTAGAGAATTTCCTGAATTTTTGGAATCGCTTAACGAACATAGCGAAATCATCATCATCCATTTCAAGTAAAGAGGAAGTAGAGACTTTGTCTGAGGTTTGAGCAGGCGCAGGTTCCTTTTGAGCAACATAGGAAAGAAGTTTTCCTTTGCCTTCAGTTTCGTCGATTCGATCAAGTTTTAGCTCATACACTTTTAAGTTAGCATACAAGCTGCGCAGAGGCCAAGTATCTAGAAATCCAGAATCTTCCAGATGACTTACCTTGTGCACATATCTGGAACCTAGCGCATCTAAGAATTGAGAATTTACTTCTTTATTGGTGAAGGTAGTTCCAAGAGATTTACAAGAGTTAACAACAGCACAGAAGCGATCATAAGTTTGTCTCAAGGTTTCACCATCCTTTCTCATGAAGCATTTGAATTTTCTTTGCACTACAAATCTTTTGTTTTCCTTGCTTACTTTGTCTCCATTTACATATCCCTCAATAGCATCCCATAGTTCTTTTGCAGTTCCACCGCTCACAATTTGATTGTGCGTGGAGAGGTCTAGAGTGCTAAGAATGATGTTTCTAGCTCTTCCATCATAGCCAACCCATTTCTTTTCTTCATCAGTCCATTCCTCCTTGTTCTTCTTGATGGTAGGATTCTCCTTGTTGGTAGCAGCATCAGGATTAGTCTTCATTGGAATGTAGGGTCCTTCAAGAACGATGTCGTGAAGGATCTCATCGATAGAAGAAAAATGAGTGAGCATGCAGTGCTTCCAGATTTCGAAATGATCTTCATTCAGCACTGGAACATGTAAATAGTTAGCCATTGCCCAAGATTTTGAAGCCATCTTGAATCGGCACCCAAGCTGTTAAGCTTGAAAAACAAAACAAGTTTTATGAAGGTGTTCGCTCTGATACCACTTGTTGGTCCCAAAGGGGCAACAAGGGTATGAAAATGCTAGAGGGAGGGGTGAATAGCGTTTTAAAATTCTTTTCAAACCCTTTTGCAAATCAATGGCTTATGCGCACAGTTCACAAATAAGCTAAGTATAGCGCGCAGTGAGAGTGTGAAATGCACAGCGGAAGTTTAAGCAGCACCTGCGCAAGAAAAAGCTGCGCAGGGATAAAAACGCACGCGCTAAGTTTTGGCTTAAAGTGTTGGATAAAATGTTCTAAGGCAAATGAGCAATAACAATTACATCAACAATAATAGCAATCTGATAAGATCAAACAAAACAGTAATTTAGAAATGATTAAGCAGGAAATAAATAGCGAGAATAAAGAACAAGCTATTTGGAGAGGTTCGATCAATGAAAGATCTACGTCCTCTACCAAGATGGTTAGTCTTGGATTTTCTAATGGAGATCTTATAATATGAGTGAGTATTACAAATTACAACATTTGAGCTAAATACTAACTCAAGATCTATTATCTATGAAGAACAAATCATAGACTAAACCGGTGTATCTCTAGAAGTATGATCAAAATAATCAAAGCTTCAAGAAGTGTGTGTGTGTTCAGAAATTCTGAGCATGAAGAATTCTGGTGATTTAAAGCTTATGATCTGGGCTTGGAGTTTGAAGGTATGAAGGTTGAAGGTTGATCTTGAATCTGGGAATATAAGCAGAAATCTTCAGAACATCAGTGATACTTATGAAAGCACAAACTCTAGCAACTTGGAAATGAATATGAGCAGGCTATTTATAGCAGAGAGCTTAAAACTAGCCGTTGGTGCTCTGAGCAAGGACGATGAGCTGGCACAATATGATTGGTGCGCAGGTGTTCTTTATAGCCGTTGGGGCTCTGATCAAAGATGATGACCTGGCACAATATGATTGGTGCGCATGTGTTTTAGAGCCGTTGGAGACTGAGCATGAAGACCAAATTCAAAAGCTTCTTCTAGAAAGTTGACAGCTGTCTCCATTTAAAATATTTCTCTTGAGCGCGTCTCCACCGTTGGATCTGCTGAGTGTGCTTGCTTGTCGTTTCTGCACACCTCAGCACTATTAATAAGCATGCATCTTCTAAGCGCTTTCCAAGTTATGTAATCTAAATGTATCGAAAACTGAGCAAGGATGCATGCTGCGCAAAGGAGACCTGCGCAGTGATGTCCTGCGCAGGGAAGTCCTCCGCAGAGACCACGGTCTTGCTTAGATCTTCATTCCTTTTCGCTCCAAGCTTCAAGAATATGAGGTTGTTGAAAGATAAGCATAAGGACCAGGTTAATCTGCTCTGCTCATAGAAGTCATGCGTATAGAGAATGAGCAAGTGATGCTATGCGCGCGGAGAGTAAGCAGGTAATGCTATGCGCGCGGAGAATGAGCAGGTAATGCTCTGCGCATGAAATGTGCTGCGCACGAAATGTCCTGCGCATTATACTTGGTCTTCAGTAAATGAAACCTCAATTCCAAGCAAGCCCTAACCGCTAAGCCTATTCTATAAAATTGGACTTAGCTAAAAATAGAAGTTATAAAACTTCTTACATAGGATCCTAAAGTCCATAAAATACTTAGGTGATAGAATCAATCAATTCTAACATAATTGGGAGGGTTAAGAAATAAGCATACCCAACAGTCACGCTTCCCTGTGTAAGTCAAACCTCTCCTTAGAGCCAAGTTGACCATGTCCCGCCTCTGACCCCGAGAGTCACGCTTCCTTGTGTAAGTCAACCCTCTCCTTAGAGACAAGTTGACCATATCCCGCATTTGACCCCAAGAGTCACGCTTCCTTGTGTAAGTCAACCCTATGCTTAGAGCCAAGTTGACCATGTCCCGCCTCTCACCCCGAGATTCACGCTTCCTTGTGTAGTTAACCCTCTCCATAGAGCCTGTAGACACCCCGCCTTGGACCGTTCACCCCGATTGCACACTTGATTTTGTGTTTCTCCCTCTTTTAAGTGTTTTCTGTTAGTTTCTGTTACTTTGGTTAAGTTCCAGACGGACTCTGTTAAGTCCCGGGACTAAACTGAATAACAGTTCTAACTTTCTAGTCCATTCTGTCAAAAAATTCTTTTCAGAGTCGCGCGCCTCCGCCTCCTGAGGCAAGACGCGTGCGCCTTCCGCCGCCTAGGTGGGATGCGCGCGCTTCTGGGGTGTGTCAGTTGCAGATTCTGCCCAAGAATCTCTCCCTTGCTCATTATACATGATTTTGCCCGGGAAAGATTTCTTGGAGACTCCGTTTGGCTCCAAAAACTCCCCTCTTTCAACTATAAAAACCCCTCCAATCCATCATTGGAGGGAGATCTTTTAGACCTTTTTCTCACTTCTTCTCTAAACTTTTCCTTGGGACTTCTTTTAGACCTTTTGTCAACAAAGCATTCAACCACCTTCTTCAAGGCTTTTCAAAAGGTTCTCTTCAAAGGATACTATAGGTAAATGTCTTAAGCATTTTTCTTCTCCTACTTCTTCTTCTTCTTCTTCTTCTCCAATCAAATGTGCAATCACCCCAAAACCATTTGGGACATGACACCAATGGTCCTTTCATTGCATTGAATTGGCCTAGGAGTCATCTCCCTACATTTTAAACTTTAAAACCCATTTTTACCATCATTCGAATAGGAAGAATACATTTATCTTTAAAGTGAATTATGAACAAACAAGACCGACTTTGCTCGGGCGAAATGGGTATTTAAGTACTTCTCATTTCGTAACCTAACCCCCGAACCCCTCATCCCAAAGAATCTCTGTTTTCGTAAATCAAACTTAGGTTCATAAACATTAGGTTTTCTTACGTTCCTCAAAAACGTTGGTGGCGACTCTAAAACACAATTAGACATCCTAGGTAATTCACGCGCTCTAGCCAAGCCGTGGTTCCCCGGGGTATCTACAGTGGCGACTTCGCTCGGGACTGCTTGAGGGTTAAACTTGTGTTTCTGTTCATAATTCACTTTTCTGGGCATTCTGGAAATTGACATGGGAAGCGCGCGGCTCGGACCTTCATGGTCCAAAGCGCGCGCGTCCCGTGTCAAATTCCAGAATCGCCCGCCTTCCATGTGTTCTTCCTATTCTTCCTATTATTTCGTGCTAACAAACATTGCAGGGGTTTCATCACACAATCAGGACCAGGGCAATCCCCTGAGTCCATAAGTTTCTGATAATCTGACAGGTTAGCCCAGAAGCGGGCGCCTCCCAGATACAGTGCGCCAGGCGCGCGCTTCCCACAACACCAGCCCGAGGCGCGCGCTTCTGGGCCAATTTCCAGGGCAAGAACAGGTTTCAGTGAGTGAATAGAACAGTGGGGTGTGGGCACAGTTGCCTGCATCAGAACAGAATTGAACCCTTGGACTGTTTAAATTTTGTGTTAATTTACCGGTCACACGGGTGATTCGGGAGTTGTAATTTACGTGCTTATGTGTTTTTTTATCTTTTCTTTTCAAAAAATAAATAAATTTGTCACGTGATAGACCTCACACTACATGCACATTACTCCTATGAACTGCTCACTATCGAGTCGCACAAGTCCAACCCCAAACCCGTCGAGGCCCGTCCTAGAAAGTTTCAAGCTCCACTCGACCTTGACTCTTTCGAAGCGGTAAACCTCAGCCCGTGGCGTAGTTCATGACTACATGCCGGGGGTGACCTTTAAGCCTCTCTTTAGCCGAGCACAAACCACACAATTCTAGTTAGGGTCTAACACTCCGTGACCAAGTCAGTTTCCATGTGCCGAGATTTCCCTAAACTAATGTTTTCAAATCATACATGCCAACTTGTTGAAACGGACGCAATAAAAATCCGTCCCCAAAAGTGGTTATTTTGCACGAAAATAAAAAATCCGTCCCCGCATGTATGCTTTACTACATTAATTAAGTTTAATCCCAACACATGTAGGATTCACAAACGCGATGGAATCCGATGAGTATATGGGACCGCGAGATGGTCTATATACTAGTGTGACGATTCCATTATCTTCTTAGAAACCCCAAAAGGGACCCATTCCCTCCGACTTATAAATAAAAAAAAGATTCTTTTTCTTATGTGGTTCGAGTCGTGTGCCCAACTGTGTGTTCTCAACCTCTTCATGGACCGAAAGTGTGAACCGAGACTGACAAGGGCTACTTCTCCAATTATAGGTCCGATTGGTACCCTCCGCATCTACAGGGATTCATCCAACAGGCTTGTCCGTGAACCGATCACTCCAACAGCTTCTACATCATCAATGGCCGGCGACTCCAGCACCAACAACGCCATGACTCTCGAACATCTTTCTGCCATGGTTCAAGCACTCCAACAACAAGTCTCTACCCTTAACCAAGAGGCTCAAACCAAAGAAGCCTTGTGGCAAGCTCATGTCGACAGTCAAAGGGAGGCTCACGAGGCCGAGGTTGACCAATTGAAAGCCAAGCTCCTCAAGCTCTCCAAGAACAAAGGGGTTAATGACAATGAAGAATCCGAGTGGACCGAGGGTTTGTTTGAAATCCCATATGTCAGTTCCCGTACCAAAAAAGTGGGGGGACCAAGCACCGAAAACAACGACCCCAAAATGGTCGATTCCATCATGGCCTCCATTGATCAGAAATTCGACGGCCTCAACATGGGAAAAGGCTCCAACACAAGCCTTTATCAGTCATCCATCCTCATGAGCACGATGGCCGCTCTCCCCGACAAATTCAAGATGCCCGACATTAGCAAGTTTAAGGGAAACTCAGGCCCGATGGCTCACATCGAGACTTACATTTTGGGCTATGGTTCCGAAGAAGGTCTCCCCAAAATTCATGGCTCAATACTTTCCTCTCACCCTCGAGGGGGCGGCAAAGGATTGGTATGCAACTCTCCCGCTCACTGTCCGTCTTGATTGGGATGCCGCTATGCTTGCCTTCAAAAATTAATATCAAGGCAACACCACTCACCGGCCCACAAGGAAAGAGCTCGAGAACACCACTCAAAGAGACAACGAGTCCTTCATTGACTTCACAAGGAGATGGAATGACAAGCTCTCTGAAATTGTTGAGAGGCCAAACACAAAAGAGCAAATGACATCTTTCTCAAGTGTCTCAAGATTGATCTCCGCACCCACCTAAGTGGGGCTTGCTACTCCGACTTCTCCCAAATGTATGAGGCGGGGTACGCATGGATGACTTGCTAAAGGAGATTAAGAAGGCCACTCCCACCTATCGTTACAAGGCCGCCTCTAATTCAAAAAAAAAGAGGCTTCTGTCAATGCCGTTACTACCGACAAGGGGAATTACAAGAAGGTCCCTCCACCACAAGGAAAGCGGTTCCAAAACGACCGCGTCTACACTCCTCTCAATGGCATGACCATCACCCGAGGCCTATGAAGCTCTAAAGGCCAAGGGACAAATCACCCCTCTTCAAGGGTACAAGCAACCACAACCACTCCGTCCCAATCATGCCCACCACAAATGGTGTGACTACCATCAATGCACCGGCCACCTCACCGAGGATTGCTTCTCATCCGCAACACCATCCAAGACCTCATAGACAAGAAGGAATCATAATCCCTAATGAGGGTGGTGTCAATGTAATAGAGGTAGGAGAGTTTGAAGGAACCACTCATTCGATACCAATTATGAATGAGGGCTCCGATGATATGAATAAAACTGATAATTCTTGTTATCTTGTGACTTATGATGAGATTATGAGGGAAGTCTTAGAGAATAGGAAGAAGAAGCTAAACGGGACCGTGAACGTGCTCACAAGTCATGAGTGGCCGAGTAACAACGAGCACAATCCCTCCCAATACCGCAGCAAACCAACACCTCTTCTCAAAGATCGCAAGCACGCGACGTACCCGAAGATCCTTTGTTAACACAACTCAAGAAGACGCAAGCCAACATATCCATCTGGGACCTTATTGCATCATCAAAGAAAACACCGAGACCTCGTCATCAAGAACTTGGATGACACATCAGTCTCTCCCGACACAACTCTGAGGACCTCACAGCAATGATAGGTCACATTCACTTCGGAAATGTCATCACTTTTGCCGACATGGACCTCCCACCATTTGGGTCCGAACACAATGAAGCCATCTACCTCAAAGTAAGGGCAAGGGGGAGACCCATTTCAGAGTTCTAGTAACGGTGGTTCTGCACTCAACTTAATGCCTAGCCGAGTCATGGGCATACGGGGCTCAAAAGCTCCGATTTACAACCCTCCGCACAAGTCATTAGAGGGTACGACAGCACTGCCCGTATAGTCATGGGATGCTAGATGTTGATATCGAATTTGGAAGCATGATCATGTCCGTCCCATTCTAAGTACTTGATGTCCCTGCTTCATTCAACTTGCTTCTAGGCTGACCATGGATCCACAGTTCCAATGCGGTCCCTTCCACTCTCCATCAATGTGTCAAGATCAGAAATGGGGATGAGATAGTCCCGTCATGGCCGAGAATGTCACCATCCACAGAAATGGGGGATAACCCGTCCACCAAGTTCAACACGGGATAGAAGATGACACTCTCTCCCGGCGACAACACCATCGACAAAGAAGGGGGAAACAGACAATGGACCCTCGGCAATCCTAAAATCCTCCGCATGATGAGGAACATGAATCACTTTCCCGGTCTAGGCCTAGGAAAGCATCAACAAGGGATATTGCACCCCTTAGAAGTTCCTTTTGTCAAGAACAAGTTTGGTTTGGGGTACGAGCCTACCGAAGATGACTTAAAGTACGAGCAAGCAGTCAGGAGTCAAAAGACCCGAGCTCGCAAAGAAGGTTGACAATATGAAATCCCTAACTTGAGGCCTAACCGCAACACACTAAACGGTTATTTGTTCGCCAAGGGGAAGATGTTCCGTACATGATCTTTCTCCCAAACCATGGGTTAACAACAAGGGCGTCAGAAAGCCCGGTCTCGAGATCTTCACTGATTGTGAATACCGACACAAGAAAGGAGCCTACTCCAATGTCACCCGAGAGGTGGTGGGGCAAGAAAGTGACTATAGAGTCCGAGGTAGAGATTACCGTAGGGGAAGAACTATTCGATCTAGCCTCCATGTTCGAAGAATTTGCCATCATGGACGATTGTCAAGTCAACGCCATCTACGACACCGTCGTCAGAAAGGAAACCATCAGTGAGATCCGCCAAGCTCTGAGCCAATCAACAACTGGTATTCAACGAAGGGGCCCATAGTATAACGAGGATTTCTTGATCCGAGAAATGGGTTGCATACCCCGTACAGCAACAAAGGAAGAGGCGGCTCACACTTACTTTCGAGTCCGAGAGTGTTTCTAATGCCCTCATCCAAGAGGATATGGAGGCAATAGCCGAGCGTGTGTTTCCTTTCTTTGCTAATGAAAAATTTGATATTTCTGAGTACCCCGAGATTACAAACATCATAAATGATGAATTAACTAATAACGAACTTAATGAACAAGTTAATAACGATTCAAATTATGATGAAATAGACCACGAAACATAACATACCTAAATGAACTAGCTCAACAGGTCGTTGTCGTGGCGAAAATGGTCCAGGGCTGATGAGGGAATTGCATGTTGTTAATCTGGGTACCCGACGAAGAGCCGAAAGAAACAAAAGATTGGCAGCTTCTTCAAGGGGGAAGACAAAGACATTGACTGCACTGCTCAAAGAGTTGTGATGTATTCGCATGGTCTACAAAGACATGTTGGGTTTGGACAGAAAGGTCGCGGAGAGCATAGAATTCCGATCAGAGAGGACGCCAAGCCAGTAAGAGCAGAAGCTCAGAAAGATCAAGCCAGAATGGTCTCTACAAAGTCAAAGAAGAGATTGAAAAGCTCCTCAGTGTGGGTTTCATCAAAGTCATTGAGTATCCGACTTGGCTAGCCAACATTGTGACAGTCAGAAAGGCAAAACGGCAAGGTTCGAGTTTGTGTGGACTTCCGGATTTGAACAAAGCTTCCCGGAAAGATGATTTTCCACTACCAAACATCGACATGCTCGTCGATTCAACTGCCAACTATGAAGTCTGCTCATTCGTGGACGGTTTTGCCGGTTACAATCAGATTGTCATGTCCGAAAGGACCAACACAAGACAGCTTTCACAACATCGTGGG